>BLKR01009589.1:0-103653 GCA_011170035.1 Teleogryllus occipitalis
ATCTAACTGCGAGAGTACAATCCCCACCCCTCTGTCTGACGCGTCGCACTGCATTAAAAATTCCCTGCTGAAATCAGGCGCATGAATGACCGGTTCACCGCACAGAGCTTCCCGCAGTTCTATAAATGCCTTTTCACACACTTGCGACCATGCTATTTTCCCTTGTCGTGTACTTCCCCTTAATAAATCTGTGAGAGGCGCAGCCTTCTCCGAAAATCTCGGCACAAAACGCCTGTAATATGAAATTAATCCTAGAAATTTCCTAATTTCTTTTTTTGTATTCGGTCTCGGATATTCCTTAATCGCGCGTACTTTTACCTCGTTCGGCTTCATAAGACCACTGCCAACTTCGTAGCCCAGAAACATTACGGTTCCGCGAGCAAACTTGCATTTCGCCGGCTGAACGTGAAGTTTCGCCTAAGTTTCGCCTCCCTTAGTATTTGAAATACTGTGCGTAAATGACGCAGATGATCCGACCAATCGTTACTAAAGATTGCGATATCATCCATATAAGGAATAGCAAATTCCGAACAATCCTTAAGTAATGCCGCCATTAATTTACTACACACATAAGGTGCATTCTTAATCCCAAAAGGCATACGTAATGGTTTGTAACTTCCGAAATTTGTGCAGAAAGTGGCATATCTCTGCGCCCTTTCTGTCATCCTAACTTGCCAAAAACCTTTGCTCAAATCACAAGTGGATATTATTTTCGCAGCTGCTACCGTTTCAATTCTCTCGTCTAAACTAGGCAGTGGAAAATATTCAGTTTTAATAATGTTATTCAACCTGCGATAATCAATACATGGCCTGGGTTTCTTGCCAGGAGCCTCTACTAAAATCATGGGCGACGCGAAATCAGAATCCGAGCTTTCAATGATTCCGTCCTTTAACATTTTAGCAATCTCCTCTTGTAGAATCTTACTTTGTCTCATAGACGTGCGATAAGGCGCACTCCTAACCTTCGCCGTATTGTCAATCAGTTCGATATCCATTTCTACTTTCTCGGTCAAACCTGGCTTATCAGAAAAGATATCCCTGAATTCCACAATTAATGCTTTTAATTTCTCATGCATTTCCGGTGCAACATCTGTACCTACCAGCATTGACTCAACCTCGAAATCGCCCGCTTCTAGCTTTAGCGCATATTTATCAATCGCGTCATCAGTTGCCTCCTCTTCATTCCTACTCTCCGCAACAAAATTTACATATTCCGTCCTTTGATGATACGGTTTCATCATATTTACGTGATAAACCTTCCCGGAACTCTTATTAGGTAATCTTACAACATAATTTACATCTGAAACCTTTTCTGTGACTTCCCCCGGTCCCATCCACTGAACTGACAGTTTTTTTGTTCTATTAGGAGCAAAGATCAATACTTTGTCTCCCACACTAAAATTTCTTACAACTGCCTTCTTGTCATACGCAACCTTTCTTTTCTGCTGCTCGCCCTCTAATCTTTGATGCGCAGTTTCCCTAATATGCTTCAGCCTATTCATGAGTTCAAACACATACTCAGTCACAGAATTACTCTCTGATTCATTTTCGACAATATTTTCATACAAAAGTGTCACAGGTGTCCTCAAATTTTTCCCAAATACTAACTCTGCCGGCGTATACCCTAAAGACTCGTGAACCGACGTTCTCATGGCAAACAATATTGCCGGAAGGTTCGTCTCCCAGTCACCTCCTGCCTCTAAACATAGAACCTTGAATAATCTATTCATCGTCCGGTGTATTCTCTCTACCGAGTTACTTTGCGGGTGATACGGCGAGCTATGAACTAGTCGAATTCCAAATTTTTCTGCGAATTCTACCATCAAGTTGCTCGTAAAACATGTTCCCTGATCCGTTTGAATTTCCCGCGGAAATCCGGTCCTGCTAAACAATTCTAATAAAGCCTCTATGATAGTGGTCGTCTGCAAATCCTTTATAGGAATGGCCTCGGGGTACCGTGAAGCTACACAAATTGCAGTTAAAATGTGTTTCGCCCCAGAACTACTTTGCGTAAACGGCCCTACAGTATCAATGTTTAATTTGGAGAACACTTCACTAATTGTAGGCACAATAACTAAAGGTGCTTTCCTCTTATCCCCACCATGACCTACTATCTGGCAACTGTTGCAAGTTTTAACAAATTTCTCCATTTCCTGGAAACAGTTCGGCCAGTAGAAATATCGCGACATACATGCTTTTGACTTCGAGCTACCTAAATGACTCGAGGCCGTTTCGTGACAAACCTTTAAGATTTCTCCGCGATAAACCTTAGGCACAACTAACATTTCGAAAGTTTCTCCCTTCTTACTTTGCCGATTCTTGAAGAGAATATTATTTTTAACAAAATAAGAATCTTTTCCTAAAGCTTGATTTACGGTTTTATGTGCCTCATAAATCTGCCTGATCTCCTCGTCTTCTTGCTGCGCCGTACGAAATTGCTCCGCGTCTACTCGCAACAAATTCTTGATTTCACCCGAGAGTTCAACTTCACTTTCGCTCCCGGCACATATCGCCCCTGTGTCTTCCTCTACCTCCACAATACTTTCACTCACCTCCGTCTCCACCGGCTGTACGACCGATTCTACAGAATTTCCCGGCCCCACCTGATCTGCCTTTGCCGCACTAGCGCGAGTAACCACTAAATTAATTTCTTGCGGTTCTACAAAGCCCTCTTTAACCTCTTGTAATAATAACATGGTTCGATTGCTGAGAATGTAATAAGGTAATTCGCATTCTTCAGGTACCACAGCAGCCCGCGTAACTACACGCCCGCTCGGTATTTCTAGAACGATCTGCGCCACACGTAAGTTCTTGGGAAATTTATCTAAGGGTTGACTAATCCAAATTGATTCTCCAGTTAAATCTGCTGCATCAATTAAATTTTCACCCACTAAATCGAAACTAGCCCCAGTATCACGAAGAATCAAGGAGTTCCGTCCGTTAATTTTTCCGACGAATGTATGTTCTCGAAACAATTCGCTCGCTTCCGGCTCACACACATGATTCGCAGCTTCGGTCTTTTTATTAGGACACTGCCTAGCCAAATGTTGTGGTGACTGGCATACAAAACATTTCCTAACAAACCGCTTCTCGAATTCAGGCCGCGCCGCAACCTTGTCCTTCTCGCTCGTACTTGGAATTACCTTCCCCGGCCCTGCTGCGCCCTTTGTTTCTACCGGCTCTTTCTGTTTGGACTGAAAAGGTCCTGACTTCCTCCACCCTTGCCTGTGATTTTCATACGCGTCTAATTTCTTCGCAAAATCTAAAGGATTGATAAATTCCGCCCACGAATCAACAAAATGATCGCGCATTTCCCATGAAACCTTCCGCTTCATCTGATCCGTAACTATCAGATTTAATAGCTCCTCAAACGTGTTTACACTTAATCCGGACACCCATTCTCTCGCGTAATTTAATAATTCTCGAGCAAATATACCCCACGTGGAATTATTACCTTTGCTGTGTTTAACAAACAGCTGACGAAATTTTTCCGCATCAAATCTATATAACTCCAATAATTTTGATTTTAAAGTTGCATAAGTCCATTCGTCCTCCTGTTCATCTAACGTAATCCAATTATTCACATTATACGGCAACAATCCAATTATATGAACAGCCCATTCGCTTTCGGGTACCTTCAGCTGTCTGCACTGACTTTCAAAGGCACTTAAATATGTCGTGATATCGTCCTGCTCACCACGAAATCGACCTATAATCTGCCCTACTTTAATACTTTCCCGATGCGATTCAACTCGTGCCTCGCCACGTGCTTCCGCGCTCCCTCCTACGCTTGCTCTTTCAGCATCCCTTTCGATTCTCAATCGTTCTAATTCCCTATCTTTCTCCCGTTCTACCCTCGCCTTCTCTTCCGCCTTCTCCCGTTCCACCCTCGCCTTCTCTTCCGCCTTCTCCCGTTCCACCCTCGCCCTCTCTTCCTCGATATCCTGGCGATGTTGTTCGCCCAAACCCTCAATAAACTCCTGCTCATAATCCTCATGGCTGATTATCAACTCTTTTAATTTAATCACGGTTTCCGTCCCGTTTAATACAATACCCAAATCATTAGCAATTCTGATCATCCCTTCTTTTTTAAATCTAGTTAAGTACGCCATAGCTCCAACCAGTGCCGTGCCTCACAGAAAAACGTACTTACCCCGTGCGTTGTCTGCCGGCTGCCTCTCTCGTTCTGGTGCTCGTGCGTAGTCCTCGTGCGTGCTCGTACCGGTCCCGTACGACTTCCTTCCTTCCTTCCTTCTACTTCTTTCTTGAAGCGTCGCTCCGCCCGCAGTATTTTAATCACTCCGAGTTGCTATCGGTTGCTATTTACTGTTACACCGGTCCTAACAACTCTTCTAAAATACCGCACCACGTGATGCTAGGTAAAGCATACACGCTTGCATTACCTCGGCCCCGCTACTCGGTACCTACAACACTACTTTTGGCTTGCTCGAGCCCTACTGCTGATATTCCTGGTTTAATTATCACGGCCTAAACCAATGCCTACTGCAACAACGCCCACCAATTTAATCTTGGCCTACAGCGATGCCTACTGGGTTCACTTGATCTGCTGCCACCATTTTACTCACGGCCTACAGCAATGCTTACCGGGTTCTCGTTAACCGCTGATACCATTTTAATCACGGCCTACAGCGATGCTTACCGGGTTCTTGTTATCCGCTGCCACCATTTTAATCACGGCCTACAGCGATGCTTACCGGGTTCTTGTTATCCGCTGCCACCATTTTAATCACTCCTTCGTCTGTGGCGTCATACAGGGTGTAATAAACACACAGACGAGAGTGGGTTGTACTCACAGCTGATTTATTACCAACTTCGACCGTGGTCACAAAACAATCAAAGCACTGTAGTACAATTAACAAACTAAATTGACCCCACTACAAGAAATGATATTTGAACGGCTACCACACCGCTACCCCATACTAACGTGCGCTGTGCGTAGCCCCACTCGCCCTGAGACCGAGTTACATGTCTCCTTCGTCACGACCTACGGCCGGCTTCTTGCGCCGCGTGCCCAAAGCACCACCTGCAACGACCTAACACCTCGCAGCCAGGAACACAAAGAAGAACGTCTATTGTTCGCTCGGCCCTTAAATAGCCCCCTAGCGACGCTGCCCGCCGCCTCCATTGCCTTATCCAAGCGACGCGCACACCGGGAAAAACCTAGTGCGTCATAGCTTGCTATTGTCCGAGCCTGGAGCATGCCACCTGCTCATGCTGTTGGTAGCGTCATGACGCTACAGTATTTTTGGTGTATTGCCAGTCTTTCTCCTGAAAATTCTTATAAAAACTGTAAATATTCTTGAAGGAAAAGAAACAATGAAAAGGAAATGAAAAAAATAATGGGAAGTAAAAGATGACGAGAGAGGAAGAGAAAAATGAGTGAGGGAGAGGAGTATGAAGAGAAATAGGTAAGGGAGGGGAGGAAGAAGGAATAATAAAAGTAAAGAGGAAGAGAGGATGGGTGAGGGAGGAGAGGAAACGAGGAATGGGAAGAGAAGTGGAGAGGAAGAGAAGAATGGGAATTGAGGTGTAGAGGAATGGGGAAGTGAGGTGGAGAAGAATGGGAAGTGGGGTAGAGAAGAATGGGAAGCGAGGTGGAGAGAAAGGGGGAAAATGGGAAGGTACGTGGCGAGGAATATTGAGGGGGGAGGAGGAGAGGAAGAGAGAGATTAGACGGTATAAGAGTGTAACCGATGAGACGACAGGCGGAAAGAATAGGCAAGAAAGTGCGGGTGAGAAGACGAGAGGGGTGAAGAGAAAGAAACACACACAAAAATGGCGAGAGCGGAGAGTGAGTGGTGAGGAAGAACGAGGCGGAGGGCGAGGCGGATGATGGGCGTACATCTGTCCTGGTGGCGGCTCACCCGGAAGCCTCGCCGTGCGCCAACGGGAACAGCGGTGCGAGGCGCGCGGCGTGCGGCGTGCCGTCGCGGGCGCGGGCGCGGGCGGTGGCAGAGGCAGAGGCAGAGGCGCGTGGCGTGAGGGCAAGGGCGACGCCCGAGCACAGCACTTACGGCTTGAGATGCAGCTCAGGGGAACCACTCGCAGATGAGCTCTGGGCAACAGAAGCTCCTGCTTATAGTCCATCAAACAACGCCCTGTTAAAGACATTGCCTCTTACGGCGGGGACTAATCGGTGTGAAACAAGCAACGCTCAATGACAAGCAGTAATAATTTACTACGCTGTAAACAAACATTTCTTCAAATTTAGTAACATCAGTTGCCTTAATTGAAACCAGATTTTATCTAACTGGTATAACTAAAAGCAAATACGAATTTTGAGTTATGATTGTAATATTCTAACATTTTGTAATAATAAGTATTAACAGAGAATACCTGCGAAGACTTTTAGTAATCATTTATCACTTTTAGTAACTCCACTATTAATCATTAATCGTCTGTTAGCTACACTTAATCCTCCAGCGAAAACTTAAAATACATTTATCTCAAACCTTTATTTTTCGAGCAGTCAAAGACGATATCAACGAATGATCAGGGAAAGATGATTTCATAAGTAATTGTCACTGTATATTATTACTCAAGTTGATTGATTTCTCGTGACGCGAAATATATATTTTTTAATAATTGTAGGGTCTCACAGCTGGAAAACAACTTTTTTTGCGATTATTAATTTATGATTTCTTTACACCTTCAGTATCCATTTAAAGCCATATTTTGTACAATATTTAGTGCGTTCCACGTCGATGGCTTTCATTAAAAATACAGAATTTTAAACATTTTTTTGCAGATAGAAATAAGTATTTCTTACGTGTATATGGACTTAGTATTGGAATAGTATTAAAGTAATTAAAATATTGAGTGAGGGGAACGAGGAGGAATAAGGGATTATAAAGAAAGACGACTTTTCGTGAACGCAACTGTACCATGAGAAACTTTCTTCTTGGGAAAATTGAAATTCACAAGTAAAAGTTTGTTTCTTATTCAACTTACAATTCATTTTATTTTTATGAAATTTTGGATGTTGTATTTTTACTCGGCGAAAATTTAAATCTTACTTACAGATTCAATAATAAAAATCTTGTTTTGCATAAACCTACTTTTAGTACTCTTTCTTAGATCTCTTCGATTTACTGATCACATCTCTATTGGTCCAAATTGTTATTAATTTTCATTTCACATTGTTACTTCTGGTTCAAGCTACAAGAGTTCCTCTTCAGTATTTTAAACGTTTAAAGTTATACATTATTACTTTACTATTATTATTTGAATTATGTATTACTATAAATCCAGATGTTTGCATATCTTAATACTTCATAAGTTTCCTTTGTAAATTCGTTCTCATCTGTAACCACATGTTGTCACCAGTAGTACTAACCGGTCGTTGCTGTCTCCACTTCATCTGACGGTAAGTTCCTTCAGGGAGTACTATTGACCGTCCGCAGATCTGCGGCGTTAAATTGTAGAGATGTACTGCTCCTGCACTTGCACACCCCTGTAGAGACCTCGTACGTTAAATAAATAAGCAGCTGAGAACCGCCAGAGAATTGAGTGGAGCAGTACCATCTGTCGTAGTGTCGCCTCATGCAATCCCGAGTCGTGAGGTTTCGGACGCCCACAGCCCATGCACAAATTGCTGGAAATTGTACAGCCCCATTCGAACTGTAAACTTCAATAGAAACTGGAATGAGAAAATAATTTCAACTACAGACAAAATTCTGATAAAGGTAGATCCACGAGCCCTTTGAAGTTCAAATTCGAATTCTTCCAACTCTCTTTATATCTGATAATTGTTAAAATTACTTCATTGAATATATTGTGTGGGTAAAGTAATAAAAATACGCTCTATGTTGTGAAATAATTCTAATAAATGTTTTATTTTAACGTCAATTTTGTATATCGTGTCACCTTGTTTATAATTATCTTAAAACGTCATCCGACAGAACGTATTCAATTGAGTTTGCATCAAAATTATGTAAATAGCAATCATAGCAAGTGATTTCCGATATTTGTGTTCGAATTGTATTCCAATTTATTAAATCAAATTAAAATCAACTCATTTCAAATGCGATTGTGTTAAATCTAAAACCGTTCCATTTGGGATTTTTTAAAAAATTGTTTGAATTCTATTAAGAGAAACCATGCAGGGTAAACGGTACTTGTGGAAAGAAGAAATTATTATTTCAAAAAAAAAAAAAAATAACAACATAGTTTTAGGCTTCAGTATTATCAGATCTTTCTTCATCAGATTTCTTTTCTCACTCCTTTGAAAATGTTTCCTATCTTGACTTCATTTCGACGATATTATTTTTTCATTTCAATGAATTCTTTCTTTCCTTTCAGTATTTTCCTTTTTTCCAAGTGTTTGTTTCATTTTTACTCCTCGGGCATTTTTTATCTCGTTCCTATCTAAATCATCCTTTTCTTTCGTTTATTTTTTACATATTTTGTTTTATTTCACTCTCCACGTCTTTGATCACTTCTCGTTTCTAATTTCCACATCTTTCTTTCCTTTCTGTGTGTCCTTCCCATTAATTTTTATTTTGTCTTCTCCTACGTTTCCGGGTGTTTCATTCCTCTTTCGTGTTTACTTTCCATTTTCGCGTGCACTCACGCACGCAGGTAGACCCCGGCTGTCGCAGTCGGGAAGCGCGTTGCAACCTTTTCCTGCGTCCCCGCTCCTGCGCAGCCGCCGACGCCGACGCCGTCGCCGCCGCAGCCACTGCCGCTCGCGAGTAACAGGACCGCGTGTTCCGGAGGCGGCGCGTGGCGGCGGCGGTGGCGGCGGTGGCGGCGGTGGCGGCGGCCGTAAAATCCGCGCGCGGCTTCCGTCTTCGAGTTCCGAAAAACCGCGGAGAAACCGCCACCTCGCCGTCGGGCGGAGCGCCCGTGGGAAGAGGATTCGGTTACGACCGATGCGGTCTGTGCTCGATCAGCGCACGTGCTGGTTTCCGGGTGGGTCTGGAAATCTGTTTTCCTTGGACGGATTCATTTCTGTGATTTCTCAGGCCCCGTTCACAATGCGAATGTGTGTGTGTGTGTGTGCGCGTGTGTGCGCGCGCGCGTGTGTGCATGCATGTGCGTGTGCGTGTGCGCGCGCGTGCATGCGTGCGCGTGCGTGTGCGCGTGCATGCGTGCGCGTGCGCTTGCGCGTGCGTGTGCGCGTGCATGCGTGCGTGTGCGTGTGTGCGTGTGCGTGCGCGCGCGTGTGTGCGCGCGTGTGTGCGTGTGTGTTTGTGTGTGTTTGTATGTGTTAGTAAGGTTATACTATTCGTAGGTGGTCCAACGTTCGATGAACGTGGAGATAAAATATGAGGCTTTTGGGGAACGTCATACGAATTTTCGCACTCGACAAATATTTCGGATTCTATTAATGATGATTGCTAAAATGATATCCGTGGGGAAAGCTGTTGAGTAGTTGAATGGTTTTGTTTTGACGGACTGACCAATATCGGAGGTACACTAAAGGTCCGTTGCTCCAGTTGGTCGTTTCCGTGGCTTCCTCCGATTAGAGGATATCGGTTGCCTGGGAGAACGGCTTGTGAGCCAAGTGTGGTCATTGCTTCTTGATGGCATTCCCATGGGCCAACTATAATTCTATAATTGCCTACTACCAACTCTAGGGGAGGAATATAGCCACCTAATGAATGTTTGTATAATTATATTTTCACGAAACGTCACTTGTTTGTACATGAATACAGGCAACTTCGGATATGCAGAGCACACGTACAGGCAGAAAATTAAAGATGCAGCTTCTATTGCGCTTTGTAGGTAGCACACTACCAAGATTTATTTACATTTTAACTAACGAACATTGGTACTAACTGTAGCATTTTACTGGAATTTATTAGTGTTTTATGGCAGTTGCTGCATTATTTAGATGCAGGAGTGTTAATTTCCCACTCACAAAAAAGTCGAAAAAAAATGATGTTGACAAAAATTATGTCTAGTGTTGCTGAATATCTGTAATAACATGAGCTAGCTGGACCCGCGCGAGCATTCCGCACTTTATAAATCATCTATTCAAAAGTGTAAATGGCTGCTTACTGAAACACACATTCAATTAGTCCTAGTCGCCGAAATGTGTTTAAATGTGCCGAAATGCTAGGCCTGGAAGTGTATTTGAGTAAACATTCAACGATGATAAGCTGTAAGATAAAATTCCACAGAATATAAAAAAAAGCGATTTAATTTTACATAATTTCGCGACTGATCATTTCTAAACAATCGAAGTTACGGAGAAGTGGTACCATCAGAGGTAAACTTTCAAAAATTCAATAGAATATTCGCAATGTTTTCACTATGTAGATAATTTTCTAAATCAATAAAAACAAACCTCCCCTATCTTAGCATTTCAAAAAGTTAATTTTAAGGGCATAGGGTGTCGTTTCCTAGCTATGCAACCTGCTAAGGTAGTTCAGAGAATTCACTGCCTCTGACCACGAGGTTTGACGGTTCGAGTCCCGATGGTGCTAGATTTTTCGACCTGGCTAGATAGCTAGGTCGAATTCAGCCACTGTCTGGAATTCTAGCGGCCGTTTACTCTGATCGGTAGTTTTTTTGTTGTTTATCCGATCACACCAAGCGAATGCCGGACCAGTAAACTTACAAACGGACCATAGAACGTGCACAATATTTTCTTCCTCTTCATTGTCTTATTATCACCACCTTACTTACACACTTTACACTACCATGAATGTCGGGGGATTCCTCGGGAACTTAGAGCTTGTTCTGGCAGGGATGGTGCCCCGCTAGTGGGAGATACTCGGGAAAACCCATAGTCGCCGTGAAAGAATAGCGCCGAAACTCATCATCCAGAGGGGAAGAACTCCGCCACATACAGGGATGAAAACATATCCTATACTTACGGGACTAATATCCATACAGTTGACGCGACCGGAAACAATAAACAATCCACCAATCAGTTATGAACACTGATAACCCGTGATGCTGCGAAACATGTTTTGCGAGTTGCATGAGCCTACTTTACCCGTTACAATCATTAAGAGCAATTTTAGGTTTTTCTTCTTAAATTTGTTTCAAGCAGTCCCGAAAGGAAATCTTCTATCTAGTAGGAGTACACATACATACTAAATTATCTCTTTATGTTCAGAGGGGGGGTTAAACAGTAAGAGAAACATTACGTAGCACATTTCACGAAATACACTTCATTAGTTTTCATTCAGAACCAGATGCAATTAAGGGCAGTAAATGAACTAGAACCCATTTTTACGTTTTATGACTCATGGTTGTCGTCTTCACAGAGCTCATAAGCAGTATTCTTTGCTAGGACACGTCATTAAAGTTTACTTAACATTCTCTACATAACGGCTGGAAGCTGGTCTTCATAAAAGAGTCTTTATTGTGCAGAACGCACACCATTTACAGGTTCGGGAAAAATACTGAGAACTGACGTCTCATTGAAGACATGAGGTCTCTAACTAACGCCAAATGGAAGTAGTCTTCCTCTTTTGAACATCTTGTGAATCAGATATTCACCTTTGCATATTTTACATGTTTAGAAAGTTAAAAAATGTTGTGAATGCATACATGTACACTAATTTTAGAATCTCTTATTAATTATAAATGTAGGTTCTATTCCACGAATGTGTATTTAGAATTCCGTGTCTAATTTTTGTTAGGTACACACTGTGCATAATAATGCCATTCAATATTCATGTTCCAACGATTCCAGAAATATCTTTGTGGTTCAAAGAACCACTGACCTGATTATGCACCTGAGAAAGGAAGAAGCGAGACGGCATTCCTGAGCTGAATATAGGCAATACACGAAGGAGGGCGC
This sequence comes from Teleogryllus occipitalis, assembly GCA_011170035.1. Classification (NCBI taxonomy): domain Eukaryota; kingdom Metazoa; phylum Arthropoda; class Insecta; order Orthoptera; family Gryllidae; genus Teleogryllus; species Teleogryllus occipitalis. The sequence goes on from BLKR01009589.1 coordinate 11,783, forward strand.
CGGTGTATGCCCTGAAGAAATTGTGGAGCACATTTTAATATAATCTTTCATATCAGTAACAGTTTTGATGGTGTGAGCTAAGAGAATAACTCACGTTGAAGGAAATATTTGAAATCTTGTTACTGTGACTATAATGAAATAAAAACTCTATTAGGGGTAAAATTAAACGAAACGAAAAACTAATTAAGAATCAAATGTAGCTAAATTGCATTTGGCTCCTCAGAAACATTTGTATTATCCATTTTCGCATTGGTTGTTACTAGCGTTATTGAAATGATTGAAGGCGTTGTCATTGTCAACAATACTATTTATTTCAATAATAGCAGTAGTCGTTTTTGTGATTTGCAGACAAAAGAAAACTGATGATGGCTAAGCAATAGAAAGCTGCTATTATTGAAATAAATAGTATTGTTGACAATGGCAACGCCTTCAATTATTTCAATTACGTAAATGTCAACTATAACTCACCGCTAAACCAATGTTAGTAGTGTTGTAGTTCGTACTATTGGACTTTCGAAAATGTTATGTCAAGTAATCATTTTCGTGAGATAGTATATATATTTTGTTGAAAGAAAATGGACTGTGGAATACTATTTAAGAATTGAAAACCTGCAGTAATATATCACAAACATTATTATTTGTTTTTTATGTGCTATTACTTGTCTCGTCAGATCTCAGTTATGTTCTTTAGGTTTGGGGGTGAAAAATGTTTATTTTAATACTCGAGGTCTGTGTGAGGCCACGTCAGCAGCGAGAAGCGAACCCCAGCTGCACCTGCACTCGTGCAACGCGAGTGCGCCTCCGTGGGTGGCTGCCGCGAGGCCGCAGGAAGGCCGGCGCCGCAGGGAGGGCTTTGTTTCGCCGGAAGGGCCGGGCGGCGTGACGTCATGCCCATCGGCGCGACTGCTGTAATTAGCGACGTCGACAACAGGTGCCGCCCCGCAGCCGAGCCGTTGGAAGTGCAACACGACCTCTGCTAACGTTGCCGTCTCCGCCATCTACTTTCGCGTCACCACCGCCTCCATCCACGTTGCCGGCGCCCCCTTCTATAACGCCCCGCCCCATCAGCAGTTTTTGTTGCTACGATCGTCATTGTTATTTCATGTAAGATTTTTGCATTATCGCGGTTTGGCGTTGTTCTCATAGTCGACGTTTTCGGTAGGCTTTGGATTTGAAGAACGTCATTGAGTGTTCGTCTTTTTGAAAAAATGAACAGACATGAATTTCACGATAGCGTTTTTATTGACATATCTGCAGGAGGACGCAGAACGGAAAACTCACCGTTTCAGAACATAATAGAAACTTCGTACTTTCTAGCATTAACGTGATCTGAATTATTTTAATCCACTGTCGATAAGGAATGTGATGTTGATTTATCAATGATGAGGAAGAAATGAAGTAATGAAGGGCCGGGCGAACCCCGAAAAATCTTGCAGTGAAACTGCTTTGTCTACTGCAAATTCAAGGGTCCACCGGGATTTTGAACTTGCTGCTCAGTGGGGGGAGGTAAGGAAGTTGACCACTATCCTTTACCCTAGTTATCATTCATTTTCTTCCAGTGTCCGAACTCCTTTTCTTATTCCGTAGCCGCCGCCGCCACCATCGCCACCGTCGCCACCGTCGCCACCGTCGCCACCGTCGCCACCGTCGCCACCGTCGCCACCGTCGCCACCGTCGCCACCGTCGCCACCGCCGCCACCGTCACCACCGTCACCACCGTCGCCACCGTCGCCACCGTCGCCACCGTCGCCACCGTCGCCACCGTCGCCACCGTCGCCACCGTCGCCACCGTCGCCACCGTCGCCACCGTCGCCACCGTCGCCACCGTCGCCACCGTCGCCACCGTCGCCACCGTCGCCACCGTCGCCAGCGTCGCCAGCGTCGCCGTCGCCAGCGTCGCCAGCGTCGCCAGCGTCGCCAGCGTCGCCAGCGTTAGCGTCGCCAGCGTCGCCAGCGTCGCCAGCGTCGCCAGCGTCGCCAGCGTCGCCAGCGTCGCCAGCGTCGCCAGCGTCGCCAGCGTCGCCAGCGTCGCCAGCGTCGCCAGCGTCGCCAGCGTCGCCAGCGTCGCCAGCGTCGCCAGCGTCGCCAGCGTCGCCAGCGTCGCCAGCGTCGCCAGCGTCGCCAGCGTCGCCAGCGTCGCCAGTCGCCAGCGTCGCCAGCGTCGCTAGCGTCGCCAGCGTCGCCAGTCGTCAGCGTCGTCAGCGTCGCCATGTCGCCAGCAATGCCAGCGTCGCCAGCGTCGCCAGCGTCGCCAGCGTCGCCAGCGTCGCCAGCGTCGCCAGCGTCGTCAGCGCGTCGTCAGCGTCGCCCAGCGTCGCCAGCGCCACCGCCACCGCCACCGCCGCCACCGCCACCGCCACCGCCACCGCCACCGCCACCGCCGCCACCGCCACCGCCACCGCCGCCGCCACCGCCGCTGCCACCGCCGCCGCCGCCGCCGCCACCGCCACCGCCACCGCCACCGCCACCGCCGCCACCATCGCCACCGCCGCCACCTACACCACCGCCGCCACCTACACCACCTACACCGCCACCTCCACCGCCACCACTGCCACCGCCGCCGTCCACCTCGCGGCTGTGGGCTCACCCACCCGCAAGGTCGAGGGTCACTGGGGCGCGGATATGCAAATCGCGGGAGAACAGCGGCTGGGGTCGCGTCGTTCCACGCTGTGCTCCATAGCTGGCTGGGCATGGCAGTGTGGACTGGCTGGCGGATACAGAGATAAAGTTGATAGCCACGGTGATAGCTATGTGAGGGCAGGAAATCGGGACAGTGTTGTTAACTGAAATAGAATTCAATCAGGTACGGCATAAAAGAAACGCATCGGAAATGTCAGTTGTCCCAAAGTACATTTTACCTGTTGGTTGATTATTTTATTTAGAACACCAACAACGATTTTAGAAGCGGGGTGTTTACAATGCTTACTCAAAAATAGTGACCTTCGAGGTAAATTGGCCGTTTGTTATCAATCGTTAAGCCCGTGATGCCCTCCGAACAAATTTCTGGCAGATGGCGGAGTCGTATTTAAGTCGCAGACTATGAACCTTTCCCATTCTAGGGGTTGGAGAAAGGCTGATTCCCCATTTGCTCATGGCCTATCTGTCGTAATTTAGGGCAATGCACTAACAGTACTGGGAGCATGATGGCAGAGAATGATCCGCTTTGGATTGTACCGCTACAGGAAGGACGTAAAACATAGTACTATGTGAACTCAAGACACGAGTTCACATCTTCCAACGCGAACGAGGACGATACTCTTCGTGGTCCAAATCTTTTCCTCTCCGAAAATTAGAGATTCAGTGTTTAGATCAATATTTCTCGACCTATCGGTCGTCATTTATCTTGTACAAATAAGGCAGCCTAGACGGATTAACGCATTATTAAGTCAGTACCTAAGCGTTGTAGTCATATGTGGCTTGGATGAATGGTTTGATGAAAACGTGGTGGTGTAAGGTAAAAGAGGATGAAACGAGATACATGATAAAAAGGGAGAAAAGGGATAAATTGTGCTGCAAACTTAACTTGGTCTATCAAAAAATTTCACATGGGATTTGTAACAAAAATATTCGACAGGGATTTATAACCGTGGAACTCGTATTTTGAAAGTTTGTGAGCTCTAATGAAGGTCAAGTTATGTTGATGGCAAATATTTTTGGCGCAGCATGGTCTGAAAAATAAGTCCATCACCTGTCTAACCGCGGGAAACTAAAAAGAAACATGAAAAGCCAATGAAAGCGTTAACGTATACGTGGAGACTTAAAAATGTAAAACCAAGATGAACAGAAAAGTATTAATTGCTGTGAGTGTGAGCATAAGAATGAAACCACCCAATGTTTATGAGCGTACGCGTAAAGAGAATATCACAATGATATAACAATCTATTACAGTAAACCCTCCTTAGCACGAACTCGCGTAACACGAAATTCGTCGTCAAACGAACAAAATTTGGGTCCAGCCGAGGAAACGTAGTAAAATCGTATAAAAGTCGGATAGTAAAACAATTTATAACAAGAACACCAATTATTTCAGTCCCTTGGAATTCGCGTTAATGAGGATTTACTGTAATATACTAAATTAATTCAGAAATTCTGCAAATATGTACCCAAGGAAATAAAATGAATGCAATCGTGCTCTGATAAAAATGTTTTTTTATGAACGTGAGATCACGCAATGTGTGATTCTGTGGAGCGTCTCTCGTGAAGTGATGACAATTTATAGTCTTTTAAATTCCATTGACTTCTGCCTAACAAAAACGATAGGCGTTCTTTGGATGTTGCTGCGTTTCTCAATTGTCTGTTGATCTCGAATAACGTTAATATTAAAGCTTGGAATTCCTGAGCTTTCACTGTTACGATTAATATTTCCGATCACGTTCAAGTTTACATACACCATTTTGTACATTGTCATCGAATTTCATAGCGACTGCACCAAGCTTTTGCGATCATGGCTGCGTGGGGGGTCATTAATGCCGCATTAATTGTGGGAGGGGAGGGCTGGTTAGCGATTTCAATTTCTCGATGAAATAATTAATTTTGATATTCGATATGATTTTTATGAGTTTTTCGATTTGATTTTTATTAATATACTTACAGTATTCTTTTAGAGATATCGGAAAAAACTAGTGACTCGTAAGCATCACACTAAATACGTTCCCTGAACTCTCATTTTCCGATGCATTTGCAGCAATCAGAATACGACATATCTGGCGGGCTGTCTGGTTGGTAAATATTTGCAATATTCGGCGGTGTTCGATTATTTTAACGGAAGTCCAATTAATGTCACGTTGGCCTGAACCTAGTAAGGTAAAAGTACCAACAGTTGCCACAGCTTAAAACATTTTGGTAGCTTTCTCAAAATTCTTGAGGTCCAGAACTGAATTTCTCTCTCTGAACCTCACCTCTCTTATCTAAAAATTGACAGTATTTAATTAGTTATTTTTTTATGAATTTATTTCCAAACCCCAATTTTCATTCAGCTGTCACCACTTGAAAATTGCAACATTTCATAGTAATTCTGTACTTAACTTAGTAATGGCTATTCCCCGAATGTGTTTCAGTCCAAAAGACTCAAAAAATGACAATTCACGTCATATTATATTTATAAGATGTTTTCAGCTTATTATTTAAGTATAAAATAAGGAAAAAGAATCCGGGAGACCGATCGGAAGCTTAGAGCTTGTCCCGACTGGGGTGGTGCCCCGCTGATGGGAGAGTCCTGGTTTGGGGGAAACCCCACTAGCCGACGGTAGGTCGGCGCCGGATCTCGTGATTCAGTGGGGGAAGATAACCGTCATCTCCCTAGAGAAAAACATGCACTACACTTACGGGACTAATGACCAAAGCAGTTGACGCGTCCGGAAACATGAAAAAATCAAAAAAATCAATCAACGAAAAAGAAGTAGCAATGATCTTCATTCTAATCCTCCCCGCTAGACGACATGAGCTCCACGTCTCCACGTTCTTAAAGTTTAAAGCAAGAGGGAAGCTTTAAAATCTTATGTTTCAACTTTTGCCGACCTGGATGGCCGAGGTGGCTAAGAGCGAGTACCGACTCAGCGCTTCGGTCCGAAGGGTCGCGGGTTCGAGTCCCGCCTTGGGCATGGCTGTTTGTCCCTTGACTTTGTGTGTGTGTGTTGTCGCGGAGGGCCTCGCGTTCTGCTGACCCCAGATCAGAGGAGCCGGCAAGAGTGTTTGTCTAGTGTATTGGTCGAATATGCGTCCCTTCGGGACGTAAAGGGCAACCGGCTGTCGGATGGATAAAAGCCCTAGGAAAAAAAATGTTTCAACTTTCGTGTCCTCACTGGCGCTTGCAGTGGTCCCCCTATATCTGCGGGTGTGGCGGATCTGCGTCTGTCGGAACCGGTCGCGCGGCGGACGAGCGGGCGGCGGCCGGCGTCCGTCCGGGCCCCGGGCGCGGACGCGCTTGGTCGGCCGTCCGGCGGCGCGGCGCGGCGTGGCGCGGGGCGAGGCTCGGATCGGATTGGATCGGATCGGAGCGGAGCGGCGTGGCGGTCGCCGAGGCCACGGCCGCCACCGCCGCCGTTCTGCGCCACTTCGCCTCTCCGCGCCACGGAGAGCCGCGGATTAGTGGGCCTCGGCGCGAAACGTGTTTTTGTTTTGTTTTGTTTACAAACTGCTAAAGCTCGATGATACATTTGAGTAGTCGTCAGATGAAAGATTCCCGCCTGCATCTGTGACTCAACCGCTCGACTAGAAAGATGAAGTTTTGCTGCAATTTGCCTAGTAGAATGGTTGTGGAAAATCTGTTTAAGGAGGATATTATAAACATATCACAAAAAATAACGAGAAAATATAAAAAACTATTGCAGTTATTCAGAATAAAACAATATTGTTCGTTCCAAACTTCTTCATACTCTTCTACTTTGCTCACTCTCCATTTTCACTTATTTCATTGCATCTTTGAGCAGTTCACTTCACTACATTTCACAACTTTGCACTTAATTTCATTACACTACACTTCATGTATTCACTATTCTTACGGGAATTCACTACTCTTCCGGTCAGTACTATGGCCTCAAACTGGTATTGTCAATTTTGTTGCATATTGATGCCACCTTGCGTGCCTTCAAAATTTTTACTTTACTCTCCGCCTTTAATATTTAACTTTCTTTGCGACTTTACTACGCAGTGCATCACTCATATAACAGATAACATGTATGCGATTTGTCTACACAGCGTAGTTTTCCTTCTATAAAGGGATGCTGTGTTCAGATCATTAAAACTTTATGGAGTTAAGTCTTCTAGAGTTTAATGACCTACAATCAAGTACCCTTCTTGCTACAAAAGGTCAAGAAACTGCAAACAGCGAATATTCTCCTACGGAGGCTATTATTACAAATGGCACGTACGCTTGCAATTAATTCAACAAGCGCTATAAGTAATGCACAAATTGCCGCCATTAAGGTATGGGGAGCCTCAGAACTAATCCTAATTTAAAGGAGCAATATTATTCATTTTATCTTTCAGCTGCCAAGTGTGAAGCGATAATTAAGAAGTTAACCCAAGTCATAGTGTAACAGATGTTTAACATTGAAGGCATGTGCATAGTTACCAAATTGAAACAAAATCGATAACTCCCCTCCCCTTTGGTTTTCATTCCTATGGAATGGAATGCACATACAATCTGAAAAACCTTGCGTACCATGTGAAGTAAAAATAATAAATAATGTAGTAAAAGGGAGGATAAAAGTCAAAACATTGTATGATGTTTTCCATTGTATTGATCTTCTATAATATTTCAACTTATTATTTTCCGAGTTTCTTAAATGATAGCGCAAAGAAAAATGGTTGGATTTTGAAATTTATTCTTGCCTTGGGGATTTATCAAAGTAAATTTTATTTATTTTTTAATGAATTCACGTTATGTTACGTTGAATTCATTCGGTTGTTGATCAATGTAATCTTCGCAGTAAAAGCGAGGAGCACTTGAGGATGTCGGTACTTCCAAGGAGATTCTGGGGCATGTGTACGAGATAACACCAAGGGAGTGCTAACCATTAGCAGCCCCGTCTCGTGGTCGCTGCGGTGCGCTTAGCGAGATCATTAGTGGAGACAACGGCGCTGCTAACAGCTGTTTTGTATTTCCCTCCACACTTTCTTCTTTATATGAGCACAGCGTCACATCCGACGTCGCTTTTCACAACTCTGGGAATGCAACTTACGTTGCACACACTACTTAACATCTTGTTGATGTCAATTTGAGAACATTTTAAAACCGGTTTTAAAGCGTAGTTTCAAAAAGTGTGTAATATTAATGCTGTTTATCTTCATTATCAAATTAATTGGCCATAGAGACGCAACAAGTACTCAAATCCACAATTTTTCCACAAAGCATTCCTTTACTACTTTAGATTTGAAAAATCTACTGCTGCTTCTGTCTAATATATGATCACATCTCATTCTAGTTGGTCTAGAAATGTAGGTTTCGTCTATAAATATGGAGACGACTCGTTGGCTTCTTAATAAAGATGTTTCTTATAATTCGTGATTGCTTCAACAATAATTATTGAAATCACAGGTTATAAAGTTATTACAAAATGTTTGTAATGGGTTTTCCAAAAAAAAAAAGTCATACGTATCTATAATATTGAGTTTGAATCTTGTCAATGTTTTCTTTATATATGTGAAAGGTAGCATTTTTAGGTTATGGGCTCACGACTTTTTTTATGGATCAACATTTTAATTATTGGAATCATATAATAACTTCTTGCGCAGTATTGATATTATCTTGCTTCCAAATTCGTATTTAAAGAACTAAAATATTCATAATTATTAATATCATGAAAGCATTGACGTTTGGTGAATCCACGAATCGTGAAGCGACACGAGTGTATATTTTCAATCCTCGAGTGGTATTCAGCATGACTGTTGCTCGAATAAATAAGTTACTAAAATCAAATTCAACTAGTCAATAAAATATAAGGAAAATTATTTATATTTTAACAGTACCAAACATATTAATGTCGCTGCTTTCTGAAATGATCGCATTTACAAAGCAAGGTAATTATTCATAAAAAAATGAATTCTAAATGTTTCATTTATATTATATTTTATTTATCAAGAAGAATTCTTTGGTATTAAATTGGTATTAAACCTGTGGTATTAACATAACATTACAATGAAAACTTGAATGCTATTTTCTCATCACCGAGTTATCAAGAAAAGTGATAAAATTTTGTAAAAGTATTGATATTTTCACATATTTGTGATTCCATTTAATTCATGTATTAGTCGCTCATGATCGTTCTAGTTTGAGACTTAAAACAAAAATAATTTTAAAAGACAAGAAACATAAAAAATAACTTCATATTCATTTCAGAAAATCCTTTTTTTTCACTGAAGACTCACTGACACATTCAAAATTCTGTTCATGATATTTTTCACTATCCTGGGGCATTGGATTGCTTTTTTTATTATCTATTTCTTCACGTACGTTTCAACAAAACTTTCAATAACTGTAATAGGATTCGTTTGTTTGCACAAAGGAATAGAATGTATACGTAGCGTGAATATCAGAGACGGGAACTCTGATAATTTCTTCCTGATATGTACGGGAATTGTCTGAAGTTTGAATTAATTCTTCATAACACTGAACGCTCAGCACACGAGTCGAGTAGTATGTAATATTTAAAACATCTTTCATAACTGGGATTGGGTTTGTGAAATACAACTCTCTTTACTTATTAACAGAGGATCGTTCTAGAATATGAATGCCATTTTCGAACACAAAAGAATTTTTAAAATGTAATTGCGTCAGCTGATTGAATAGTATGCGTTGTTCTTCTTTGTCTCAACAATTGTAGGCATTAAAGAATACAGTTTAGATGCGCTAGGGCTTCATTCTCTTCTTCTGATGCTGCGTGTCGAGGAAATGAAGAAACTCTCCCTTCCGGTCCAGATGCAGAATGTTCAGGACCCAGAACATAGCTGGAAGGGTTGCTTTTCCTTTCATCTACTTTTAATTCTCTGAAGAATCGAACGACTGGCAATTAGATTGCTTCGTGAAAATTCTGAAACTATGAAGACTCTATATTTTAAAACTTATGCCATTTACTTCTGAGAACAGTCCTGTTAGGGAAGGAGTTTAGCAAGTTCACGAATAAATCTCGTATTCTGGCTTACGTAAAAGTCTCTAATATTCTAGTTAGAAATTTTAGTGCTGCCGATATATTCACGTACAAACTTTCAAAAGAGATCAATGTAATCGATGAGAAACTGAGCGGACACTTCAGAACTGTCTCTTCATAACAAATGGAATGATTGAGAATTTTCTGTAGAAAGTAAATTGACTTTTATATGCTACGTAGGAAAAGTTCCTCACTGATTCTCCCGGCACAAAATAAATTATCGTGTTTATTAACAATATTACCTAACATCAGTTAACTGTTGATAGCTGAGATCTGATAAAAGTAATTATTGCCCTTTGCTCGTCACTTCTATTGAAACGAAAAATAGTTCTGAGGTCAGACACTTGTGGATGTAGCGAAATTAGCGGAGCATCACAAACTAGTAGTTTTACAAATTTTACTGGTTGTTTTACTTCAATTACAACTGGATATTTGAAAACGAAAAGAAAGTCGTTCTCTATGACTTTCACATTCTTGTGGCTTGCTTCTAAATAATAATCACCACCCCTTTTGAAATATTAGACGATGTTTTGATGCGACGATGCCCACAGTAAAAATATGGGAGGGGTGTTTTCATAGTTCAGAAGCTTACGACGATGCACATAGCGAAACAATCACTTACCAACTACCTATATACTCCACTACCTATATTTAGAATTCCATCTATGCGTGAATCCCAAAGCGTGAAACTGCCTTTGTTCGCTTGGATTCTCTTGATAGTGTCAGATTTTCTACTCTAGCAAATAAGCTTGTTCGAATTTAACCACGTTTTGAGGAGAATTCTAGATGCCCGATGTTGTGGTTGATAGTTTTTGTTTAAAAACATGAGGCAAATGCCGGAGCAGTACCTTAACAAATGCGCCACCAACCGCGCGCGATTTTACTTAACTTTTTTTCCTCTCCCCCTTACATACTAAATATATACATACATACATACACACACAAACACACACACGGAGAGAGTCAGTAGCATATAGATTTCCCCGCTGGTAGGGGGGGTGTCTCGGCGGGGAAGGTATCCTACTGGAGGATATGCGTGGAGGATGAAAACTTCGGAATCCAACGTGTAGTTCGACACCGGTTCTCAGCCTCCAGCGGGGAAGGAACACCAGCTGCTGCCGAATGTATCACGCCATACGCTTACAAAACTAATGACCATAGTATTGGAAGCGCTAAATAATCATCCACTCGTGTGTCTTGCGTTCCAGATGAGGTTCCCGAGCGCCACCCGGAGACGGACGACGAGGGCATCGAACGCGACTCTGGCGATGTGGAAGAGGATCCGACGGCGGGTGCCGTCTCCCTGGCGCGCGTGCTCGAGGTGAGTGGGGCATCTTCGAAAGGCGGAGGACGAAGCAGGACCCAATTTAGTCCTGAGCTCAGTAAACTCTATTCTTCCCCAATTTTAATATAAACTGCTACAGTTATTTCAGATCCTCACACACCCAACTACTCGTATTGCAAAACCCGTAAAATACTGAGTGCACAGGACGTTTCAGAATAAACGTTTCCAAGTTCTGTGACAGGCAGGGGTGAAGATAATCACTTATTGACAAGAATATGTAGTGAAAAATATCTTATTATGAAGTTGAAACATACAATTTTGAATGTTTTGTCTCTGCTGCGGTTCCTGGCAAACGGTTCCTGGCAAACGTCAGAGTAGAATGAATTACCTTCCACTATGAGGCTCGATGTTAAACATTCCATACGTGTAACCTTGTTTAGAAGTTACCCGCCACGTGTTCATTGACAAAACTGATTTTCTACTCTCTACATATTCTAGGTGTAACATTTATTCTGGTACTTACTGTAATGTCACGGTATCTATGTTGAAATTAGCCATCGAAGTTGTTCAAACTATCACGAATTATATGACGAGTCTATCACCATGAACTGAATCGCTGCTTATACAATGGAGGAAGAACTGTTCTAGGAATATTTGAAGTGTCCCAATTTCAAGAAGTAAACGAATTAATCTTTTTTTTTACATATTCGTGAATCACAATTGATCTGCAATTCTTTTACATCCTGTCCCTCTTTGAAATATGCTACCCCGTGTCTTCCCCATGTGCACTCATAAATACAAGCTTGGGAATTACAGTAATATTGATTGAGAGGATGAAATGGATCGTAATATAGAACATTCAAAATAATTTTCAAATATAACATTGGAGAAAACAAACCATTGCATAATAACACCAAACGCTCAATTCTAACTTGAGAAAATTCGAGTTTTCCCTGTTCATACAAGTCCTCTTGTGTTGCACAGCAGGACAATTTCCTTCAGGAAGCTACGAAATCTAACGACGTTGTGTATTGTTCTTTATAAGTATCATGTCATCACTCAACCGAATTGAGGCAAGACCTCCTGAAAAATCTTAGATGAATTTAAAACGGTAATAATTCACAGCAGCAGTAGTTTACTTAACATTATGTAGTGAGAGTTGCGCATTATCACTAACCAAAAGTGAAACATTCGAGATATTTATATTAAAGCGGTTCATTTGCTATGAGCTACTGTTTCAGTAGTGGTGGTAATTTTGTTTGTTTTGTTATGTTAGCTTACGACGAGATGTAAATGACATAAAAAATTACAGGATGAAAAACTTAATAAAATTTAGTTTTAGTTAAACTTTTAGTTAAACTTTTTTTCAAAAAACATAAGAGTTCGGAAGAGAAGCACGAGGGGGAAAATATTTTAGTACACTAAATGTGCCATAAATGTTCGCAATTTCGTAATGATGTGGCATTTCTTGATTAAACAAAACATGCATATCGCCGTGATGTACTTGGCGAAAGCATGCTTTGGAGAAATTAATATGAATGACGTGGTGGAACGTCTCTTCAATTAGCAGGTGCTAGACAGTATTTTAACGGTTTATGCTTTGCAGTCCTTAATCACAGAAGTTAGAATCGTGAATCCAAGTCCAAAGCGAACACTTATACGCAGGAGTTAGACAATCTACACCTGTGATGCAGTTCATGAAAATTCAGATGCAGTTACTGAATTGTATGAAATTATATTCATTTTTAGAAGCGAAAAATGCAAGAAACATTAGTCACGCTCTTACGATTTCACTTCCATTGTAATTAGTAAGAAAAAGAAATTTCCAGTGAATTTTTCAACACGATATTCGCTGTGGGGTGCAATTAAAAGTAGTAGATACGATACATGAAGAGACCATTAATCTTAAGTTTGCGATCGACTTTGAAACAACCTGAATTCGCAAGAAAACTTACGAATATGTATATTGCAGGTTAGATTTTTAAAAATAAACAATATTTCTCTATTCTTACATAGATATTCTGTTCTTATTATCAAGAAGTTACCGAAAACGTTTCATGAATTCAGCAACTTCTAATTACAAGTCAAATGGGAAGGATAGTATTTTATTGATTCTTTATTAAGTTTGCACGAGATAGTGTCTTGTGTGTAACTTCTCAAGCACATACAATGTCAAAGAACGAAAAGTCTGTGAAGGAAGTCGCGATAACGGCTAACTGTAATCCTTTAAAAGAGTTTCGTGTCGTCTTCACATGTACAATATGAACAGAAAACGGTCATCTATGAAATTAAATTTGTCGCATGGAACTTGTACGATAGCTTTCGTATGCCACAGTGAGGTGGCAGTACTGGTAATGTTAGTTTCATGTTTCTGGAGTTCGAATGAGCTGCATGCAGGGTAAAGAGTCACGAAAGGGACATACACCACTCCAAGAGGTTGAATACTCACAAAGTAGGTTTTTTGTGATTCCGGTACACGAGTATACATGCGATCACTAGAGGAAATATTTTAAAATTTAAAACATTTCGAAGAAATCAAGAAATAATTTGTAAATTTTTTAATAACAGAATAGTGAGCGTTTACTTCTGGTTTCCTTATTTTGGACAAGTTATTTGGGTTCATTCATTACTTATATTTATGATTATCTCTGATCGAACAAGAGTGCAAGTGAATTAAGAAGAGTCTTCAAATGTTACGAAACTTAATTGTTTACTAAAATGTAATTTATATTTACAAAATATAGTCTCGTACACCTGCCGATTCTTAAATTGACATAAAATACTTACGTTGAATTCAAGTAAAGTCTCAACTCCCTCCACTACTCTACCCTGTGTCCACTTGGTAGCCCTAGTGTTGATGTGCCCGTAGTACGTGTGCACCCTTGTCGTATGCCTTTCCTAGTTCGCATCAGCACTTCTAGCCACACGTTTTGTGAGGTGCCATCCTTTTCATACATCCGCCTATACCAGCCCCGGTGTTCACTTCGTACCTCGAGCGCTGGTGGCCCGAAGTACTGCGTGCAACGCACTCCTTTCACGTTCTTCGTACTTCTATCCTAGTTTTCCTTACTATTACCCCCTCCCACGCGTTTTGTGGGACTCCTATCCTACCATCCACGCGTCCTCTTGGGAACCCAAGCCTAGAGTACACCATCCCTCTCTTGTCACGCTCTTCGCACGTCTGTACTAGTTTTCCTCGCCAATGCCAGTCATTTATTTTGTGAGATTCCATCCCTCCCATATCCCCTACCACCCATTCCGTGCTTGCTTGGTTACTCCAGCACTGGTGTACCCTTAATATTGCGTCCAGCACTCTTTCATACCTTGCGAACATCTTTTCAAGTTTTCCTCTATACTTTCAACCAAGCCTTTTCTGATATTTCATCCCTACATTCTCCTATACCCGCACGCCATGGCCTGTTAGTAATCCGAGCGCTGGTGAGCCCGTAGTATTGCGTGCTGCACTGTTTCTTTTTCTTCATACGTCTATTCTAGCATTCAGGAAACATTGTGAGATTCTATTCCTACTACCACCGTGTCTTCTTGCACGAATCCGAGCAACTCTCGTGTGCCCCTAATACTGTGTGCACTCGTAGATATCTCCTAGTTTTCCTCACTTCGTACAGCCACATTTTCTTGGTAACCCGAGCAACTCTTCTATACCCATAATACTGTGTGCACCACTTTACTTTCACGCCATTCGTAGATATCTCCTAGTTGTTCTCACTTCTCTTTTGTGAGATTCCACCACTACCATCCCTGTGACCTCTTGTTAACCCGAGCAAGAGAGTTAACCCGACAGCCTTGGAACCCTTTCCTCTAGGTGTTCAAGGATTTAAAAATAAATTAACTAATGATGTTTGTAAACTTTATTAATTTTGTAAGTTATGCTTATTATAACAATTATTTGATTATTATTATTATTTTTATTGCTATTATTATTATTATTATTATTATTATTATTATTATTATTATTATTATTGTGGTGATTACTATTAAATGCGTTGCTTTATTAAATATATAATTACATTCAAAGTAGTATTGTACTGAAGTGTGGTGTCGTGTTGTGAAGTGTAGTGCAGTATAGAAGGAGAAAGATAAGTGAATTGCAAATGTTGTGAAGAGAAATGTAATTAAAAAGTCGTGTAGTCTTGTTTTTAAGAGTTTAAAATAACTGTGCAGTTCAGCCATAAAATGCAGTTAATACTATTGTTAGTATATTATTATTATTATTATTGTTATTATTGTTATTGTTGTTATTGTTATTGTTATTGTTGTTATTGTTATTGTTATTATTATTATGTCTTAAAATAATTTAAAGTTACATTGTGTTAATATTCCTAATTGTATTATGTGAATTGTAGTGTTCTGTCCCCAGGTTGTACAAACCTAGCTGCAGAAATGCTAAATATCTAATATGAGCCCCGCGTGTGCCCGTAGTACTGCGTGCAGCACCTGGGCCCGCCGTCGGCGGCGCAAGCGGACGCGCACTACCGCGCCGTGTGCCGGGCGCTGGTGGCCGAGGCGCTGGAGCTCGCCTCGTTCCTGGAGCGCGTGTCCGAGGGCACCGGGGAGCTCCAGGCGCGAGCCGAGGCGTGCGCAGACCTCGGCCAGCTGCAGTTCGCCGACTGGGTGAGTACTCCTTTCCCTCACGCGATGGCGCGCCGAGGGGGGTACCAAAAATGTAGGAAATAAGGGTAATTAGTAATTAAATGATTGAATAATTAAATAAACGCAGAAGTTAGTGAAATTGTTGATTATCTGTATGTTGAAAATTATGGACAAAATAAATACCTACAGTTACTGGTTTTTATTACACAATATAGTGCAAACGTGCAATATGTCTCAGAATAAATATTGCAAATTTCTAGGGCGGTAGAGGATTCGGATGTAATAACATTTAGCCAATGAACATAGTGGGAAATACGAATGTAACGGAGTGGGAAATACGCATGTAACATGTAATATTTGCCCCGGAACGTTAGGTAACTCGAATGTACGAAGTCCATCAGGTTCATGGAATGCCCTTGATTGCGTCAGAACTTTGTAAAACACCTATGAATAAGGTATTACCTAACTATCAAGGGCAGATGTCACATATGTAATTCCGTTACATGCGTATTTCCTACTCTATGTTCAATGGCAAAAGTAACTATTTTCGGCCTTTCGACTTTCCCAAAACATTTCTGACATTTATTCTGAGATACTTCATGTAACATAAATACATGAACACATTTGTTTGGATAACCTTATGTAAGAAAAATATTTCGTTAGTGTATGTTATTTTGTCGACTTTTAAAATGATTGAACAAGAGATAATAATTGAAGTTTATACTATTACTAATATGTAATGTGGTATGCCGCTTAGAAAGTACTGTTCAGATACTATTCAAAAGCTAGGGGACAGTTAAGGGTAAACTATAAAGCCCAAAACTGAACTCTTAACACACATTCTTTGCCGTCCAAAACGTTATGATGCTCCTACCCTAACGACTTCGGCTCTCAACATTTGTATCAAGTGGATTATGATCTCTGGATGGGTTTTGGTATCAATCTCGAGGGAGTTACAATGCTAGCAACCCCTCGCAGGTATATCACTAAATAAATTCCTTCAGTTTATAAGAATTATTAGTTTAATTAATTACGTTATGAAAAAGAGTGACGGACAGGATCAGAAGTAAATATACTCAGAGGTTAATTTTATAAAAACACCTACGAGTATTAGGGATAGAACTGTTTAATCATTATAATGGCTCGCACCCCCCCCATTATAATATACTTTAATCAACTCCTCAAGCGATCAATGCAGAATGTACATGTATGGAAAGATTTCTCGCATCATAAACATGAAATGAAATGTAATACATGTAAAATAAAATCTACATTGCATTCAAAATGGACGTTGTGGATAATATCTAAAATATCTATTATATCTAACTGAAACTACTATATCTACAAAAAAAATGAACCAAAGTAATGATGAATTAGTACTCCCGATTTCTTCCATTGTTAGCCATAATGCTTCGTGAAATTGGCCGAAAGAGTTGGTATTCCAACACATCATCATTGTAAGTAGACGTCGCCTGACGGAGTACGTGTGTGGCAGGTTTCTACCACGCGCTCTGCGTGATCTGTGGGAATTTGATCACTGTCAGGATCTCCGGGTTTGGCTCGATTGCACTACTAAGTTGATGCTAGACGGTCAATTTTTCAACTTGTTTAAAGGGAAGTCTGTAGTGTATGTACTCTTACATTGTATATCCTGAGCTAATGTTTCTGAAGATAATGTTGCTAAGTGATTCTGAAAATCAAATTTCTGTTAAAATGAAAGCTTTGTTAGTCATTATTATTGATTTCAAAACCAGTCTCATATGGGTTACTATGTTCATGACTACTATACGTCACTTACGCACATCCCTTTATCAATCCATTAGGATTATTTGATGAGCAATCTCATCAGGAGCAGGGGGAGCGACGTGGCGTAGCATATGCACACGCCTTCCAAAGGTGGGGACCAGTTCCATTCCCGGCCAAATCGTATGGGATTTATGGTGGATAAAGTGAACTATCGGTAGGTTTCCTTGAGACCGTTTCCCCAGCCTCTCATTCCACCATTTTTTCATAGTCATTCACATCAACGTCTTTATCGCTATCATCGCTGATCGTTAGATCAGCACCCATGGACCTCAATGATCGTAGTAGTTCACCCAGAATTCATATAATAGGTGAATGAATAAATGAATGACTGAATAGGTGAATGAATAAATGGCTAAATAAGTGAATGACTGAATGATGAATGAATAAGTGAATGACTGAATGATGAATGAATAAGTGAATGACTGAATGATGAATGAATAAGTGAATGACTGAATGATGAATGAATAAGTGAATGACTGAATGATGAATGAATAAGTGAATGACTGAATGAATAAGTGAATGACTGAATGATGAATGAATAAATGAATGACTGAATTAGGAATGAATAAGTGAATGATGAATGACTGAATGATGAATGACTGAATGATGAATGACTGAATGATGAATGACTGAATGATGAATGACTGAATGATGAATGACTGAATGATGAATGACTGAATGATGAATGATGAATGATGAATGAATGATGAATGACTGAATGATGAATGAATGAATGAATGAATGAATGAAATGAATGAATGAATGATGAATGAATGATGATGATGAATGAATGATGAATGAATGAATGAATGAATGAATGAATGAATGAATGAATGAATGAATGAATGAATGAATGAATGAATGAATGAATGAATGAATGAATGAAATGAATGAATGATGAATGAATGAATGAATGAATGAATGAATGAATGAATGAATGAATGAAATGAATGAATGAATGAATGAATGAATGAATGAATGAATGAATGAATGAATGAATGAATGAATGAATGAATGAATGAATGAATGAATGAATGAATGAATGAATGAATGAATGATGAATGAATGAATGAATGATGAATGAATGAATGAATGATGAATGAATAATGAATGATGAATGAATGAATGAATGATGAATGAATGAATGAATGATGAATGAATGAATGATGAATGAATGAATGAATGATGAATGAATGATGAATGAATGAATGAATGAATGATGAATGAATGAATGAATGAATGATGAATGAATGAATGAATGAATGATGAATGAATGAATGATGAATGAATGAATGATGAATGAATGAATGATGAATGAATGAATGATGAATGAATGAATGATGAATGAATGAATGAATGAATGATGAATGAATGAATGAATGATGAATGAATGAATGAATGATGAATGAATGAATGAATGATGAATGAATGAATGAATGATGAATGAATGAATGAATGATGAATGAATGAATGAATGATGAATGAATGAATGAATGAAGAATGATGAATGAATGAATGATGAATGAATGATGTATAAATAAATGAATGATGAATGAATAGAAGCAGTAAAAGCGTTTGCCAATCAGTCTGTTCTGGGCGACTCTCCGCGCTGGCCATCTGGGCGGGAGCGCGCCTGCCCAGTCTTGACGAGGGGGTGGGGGAGCGTCGCGCGCCACCGCGCGGAAAGATAGTGCGCGGGCGGATGCAGTGGACGCGGAGTCGCAGTCAAGGGAGAGGCACGGCACTCCGATCCTTCGGCGGCGACAATTCTCAAGGTCGAGAAATCATTGATGTGAATGTTTTAAGGAATATATTCATTATTTCATTTCGATAGTTTCATGGAAAACATTGTGCAATTCCACGATTTTGAAGTTATGCAGAAAGAATTTATCTCCCTAAATAAATTTAAAAATACTATAATAAGATGGCACACTATAAATTTAGAAACGACTTGTGATAAATATTAATAAAACTAATATTCAACATGAATTGATGTAAAAAAACACAGAAATTACTTCCTCAGCAAATGAAAAGGAATTACACGTTTAAAATATATTTGCCAACATGTTGAGAATCGCATGATTGTCTTCAAAAGTCGTCTTGTCAGAAACAAATAGGAAATGGATAATACCAAGTGGTAGTAGGAATGAGGTAAGACAAAAGACCAATATGGTGCAATTTTTTATTTCTGTTCTTTTGAGATTCTTAAACAGACCTGGTTCATCTTTCTACATCTCAACTAATATATTATTATTTAACATATTGTGGAATTTTTTCTTACTCCATGCCTTCAAAATAATTGTTCATTCATTATCGGTCAGTGCACTGCCACGCTTTTGACTAAGAACTCCTTGCCTTCCATCTTGGTCCCGACGACCAGTGTGTTTCTGCCGTATGTCACACTATCAGAGGGAGAGATTTATTGGAGTAAAACGATTTATAAAACAAGAATTAGAACACAGTATCATAAATAGCACCTTTCTTTCCACTACAGCTAATGTTCATACTAGTATCTTTGAAATTATTTGCTTTGAAGAATTAAACTGTGATTTCTATCTTTTCATAAATTTCAAAACACTTTTATCATTATTTATCAATCATTCCTCTGAAACACACATTTCAATTATATTTGAAAATTAAAAAGTAATTGAAATATAATTTATTATTAAATTTCTTAACAAATTATAACCAATCTTTTTTTACTCCAATGTTCAGTATTTTCTTAGGGACATATACAAACTGTCACGAAACTTCTTTCCTGTCACTTGGTGGGGAAAAATAGTGCGACCTTACTCTGCTGTTTCAATCAATGGCATAGCTTCTCTCGTTTGAGCCTACGCTGTTTACTACATTGTTCATTAACCCTTAGTTTTTTCACCTACATTCGTGCAGCTTTGAGATTCACCTGATATATTCTATCACAAATTTTCATTCAGTTACGCGATCCTGGGACTATCACTTCTTTTCGAATACAAAAAAACCAACAAAAATGAAACACCGTTGAGAGATGAAGTCTCTAAAAAAAGGAGCAGGAAACTTTTTCAAGTAAGCAACTCCACAACCGTGGCGGCAGAGGGCGTCTTCATCCGCTGTATCGCCGGCGAATGGGCGTGTGCTACTCCGCCCTCTCCGGGTCCGCCTCCACCCCGGCGCGCCGGGCACCGCGGCGCCACAACTCCGCTACCGCCGCCCTGCTGCCATCGTCCCGCTTCGACAACAATCCACTGACCGTCTCATCCCCGCCGCTGTCTCCTCCCCCCTGCAGCCATCTCCTCCCCCCTGCGGCCGTCTCCTCCCCCCTGCGGCCGCCTCCGCCCCGCCGCCGCCGTCCCCTCCACCCCGCCGCCGCCGTCCCCTCCACCCCGCCGCCGCCGTCCCCTCCACCCCGCCGCCGCCGCCATCTCTTCCTCCCCGCCGCCGCCGTCTCCTCCTCCTCCTGCTCCCCGCCGCCGCCGTCTCCTGCTCCCCGCCGCCGCCGTCTCCTGCTCCCCGCCGCCGCCGTCTCCTGCTCCCCGCCGCCGCCGTCTCCTGCTCCCCGCCGCCGCCGTCTCCACCGCCCCGCCGCCGCCGTCTCCCTGCTCCCCGCCGCCGCCGTCTCCTGCTCCCGCCGCCGCCATCTCCGCCGCTCCCCGCCCGCGCCGCGCCGTCTCCTGCTCCCCGCCGCCGCCGTCTCCTGCTCCCCACCGCCGCCGCCGTCTCCTGCTCCCCGCCGCCGCCGTCTCCTGCTCCCCGCCGCCGCCGTCTCCTGCTCCCCGCCGCCGCCGTCTCCTGCTCCCCGCCGCCGCCGTCTCCTGCTCCCCGCCGCCGCCGTCTCCTGCTCCCCGCCGCCGCCGCCGTCTCCTGCTCCCGCCGCCGCCGCCGTCTCCTGCTCCCCGCCGCCGCCGCCGTCTCCACTGCTCCCCGCCGCCGCCGCCGTCTCCTGCTCCCCGCCGCCGCCGCCGTCTCCTGCTCCCCGCCGCCGCCGCCGTCTCCTGCTCCCCGCCGCCGCCGCCGTCTCCTGCTCCCCGCCGCCGCCGCCGTCTCCTGCTCCCCGCCGCCGCCGCCGTCTCTGCTCCCCGCCGCCGCCGCCGTCTCACTCCTCCCTCCTCCTCCTCCTCCCCGCCGCCGCCGCCGTCTCCTCCTCCTCCCTCCTCCCTCCCCGCCGCCGCCGCCGTCTCCTCCTCCTCCTCCTCCCCTCCCCACCACGCCTGCCGCCGTCTCCTCCTCCTCCTCCCCGCCGCCGCCGTCTCCTCCTCCTCCTCCTCCTCCCCGCCGCCACCGTCTCCTCCACCTCCTCCCTCCTCCCCGCCGCCACCGTCTCCCTCCTCCTCCCTCCTCCCCGCCACCGCCCGTCTCCTGTCCCCGCCACCGTCTCCTCCTCGCTGCCACCGCCGCCACCGCCGCCGTCTCCTCCTCCTCCTCCTCCCCGCCACCGCCATCTCCTGCTCCCATGCCGCCGTCTCCTGCTCCCCGCCGCCGCCGTCTCCTGCTCCCCGCCGCCGCCGTCTCCTCCTCCCCGCCGCCGCCGTCTCCTCCTCCTCCTCCCCGCCGCCGCCGTCTCCTCCTCCTCCTCCTCCTCCCCGCCGCCGCCGCCGTCTCCTCCTCCTCCTCCTCCTCCCCACCGCCGCCGTCTCCTCCTCCTCCCTCCTCCTCCTCCCTCCTCTCCCCGCCGCCGCCGTCTCCTCCTCCCTCCTCCTCCTCCCTCCCTCCCTCCTCCCCGCCGCCGCCGTCTCCCTCCTCCTCCTCCTCCTCCTCCTCCTCCCTCCCCGCCGCCGCCATCTCCTCCTCCTCCTCACCTCCCTCCCCTCCCCTCCCCGCCGCCGCCGTCTCCTCCTCCCTCCTCCCTCCTCCTCCCCGCCGCCGCCGTCTCCTCCTCCTCCTCCTCCCTCCTCCTCCTCCTCCCCGCCGCCGCCGTCTCCTCCTCCTCCTCCTCCTCCTCCTCCCCGCCGCCGCCGTCTCCTTCTCCTCCTCCTCCTCCTCCTCCTCCCCGCCGCCGTCGTCTCCTCCTCCTCCTCCTCCCCCCGCCGCCGCCGTCTCCTCCTCCCCGCCGCCGTCTCGGCCTCCCGCAGCGCCGACGCCCTACCACTCCAACGCGTCCTCTTCTCTGCCGCCTGCGCGCAACCGCGTCCGACCCGGAAGACGCGGCCTTCCGTCCCCGGCGGCCCAAGGACGTTCCGGTCTCGTGCGCCCGGCGACGGTGACAGCGACAGCGGGCAACTCGCGCGTGGGGGCGTTCGCACGGAGGCGCCACCCAAGGAAATCTCTCATCACGTACGCTTCACCGCTACATCGCTTGGTCACCTAGTTATTGGCTATTCAGAAGATCTGTGTGTCGCGGGTTGCCTATTGCGAGGTTTGTCTTGAATTAGAAAAGATCCTGTGTGTGTTTTCTTTTCTTTGTTTCTTCAATTAGAAACTTAAAGATTACATTTTCAGGACTAAATATTTATAATATATTGTTTGTAATATTTCAAAATGTAAACTTACTGATCTGTTTGTCTACCATTTTATTAATGAAATTGTATTAGCAGTAGAAAGGATTCGCATCCCTTTTAACAAAATTTGTAATGCAAATATGAATGAAGCTTTTCCAGGTGTATATATTACGCAGAATGGGAATTTCCACTATCATTGTATAGTATTCTACGAAGGTGATGTTTCAGTTTTCCTTCCAAGCGATCGCTTCGTGTAAGGCTTCTTTTGGGGACATGTGTTCGCCACGTGATGACGCTGGCGGATGTGTTGAAGGAGAAAAGCTAGCACAGCATTCTGACGGGGACTTTAGGGTAGTTTGTTTTCATTGTTAAGGAATTTCATTTAAATTTTTTCGAAGAAGGTACACGTTTATTTATTTATTTATTTTCGTTAATGCGAACACTTTCTTTCCTGGATTTGAAGATATAGTGGTTCCAAGATTCAAGAAACTTGGATAAGAAATGTACCTTAGTACTAATGAAAATGCTAGTACAAAATTGAATTACCTCAACTGTTAGGTTAATGAATGAAATGTAGAATGTATTGTTTTTTCTCCACAGTGAATTTGGGTCTTGTCACTATCCATTATCCACGCACATAATTTTCCTATCCACAACAAACCTTATAAGGACGCGGTGACGATTCCTTTCCTTTCCACTTGCTCGATAAACGTTACACGAGGATCGCTTTCAAGAAAATATGTGCACGTACCTCCGTTCTTACTTTATACTTTTATTATTTGTTATTGTCACGGGAATTGGTTTTCTGACGTTTCTTTCTCAACTAGTTTTCTGATCTATTTAATGTAGGGGATATTTTCATTGCTTGCTGAACCTAATTACTCACTTTCAATTCAAGGCTGAGCAAAAATATTGCTGCTTAGAATCACTTTTAAGGATTCAAGAAGTATTATCATATTACGCAAACCTTAACAACAACGCGAGAAAATACACGTCGTTGTAGCACCACTAGTTTCGTTGTTGTAGATGCATAACAGAAATATTCAACATAAATTGTTTTATCATAATATTTTTCAATACCATTGAACAATACTTAAACATTGAGCTAGTTATTTTAAGTTTTTAAAATGTTTCTAGCAAAATGTTTGAATAAACGTTATTTTAACTCTAAGAAAAAAATCTTCAATTCTGATTAACTAATAATTATATTAGAATTCAACATTTCAGATCGGTTTTTCAACGTTGCACATTCTTTCTCTAAAGCATTTCCTGTGCCAGCCTTCCAGCCTGATGTCCTAACTGCTAACCGAGCACGCCCCGCCAACCCACGCGCCCTATCCCTCCCCTATCCTCCCCTTCCCATGCTCCCCCATCAGCGTCCGCGCTCATGCGCTGCGTCTCTGTTCTAGACGGGCCTTAGGATCTGGCGCGTGCTGCAAGTAGGTACCCGCGGGCCAAGGCTCGGCGGCCGCCTCCCCGCACGATGCATGCCCCCCCCCCTCTCTCACTCATTTTCACTCTCTCTCTCTCTATCTCTCTCTACTCGCATCTTTTCAGCGGATCTCACCCTATCATCGCGCAGTTCCATGTTTGTACGGATGAATCAGGGAGATATAATATTCCACATGTTAATAGTTTTTTTAAAATGAATTAGTCCATGCATGTCGTGAGACTCATTTGCAAAATTATTAAGAATGAGTATCTACCTCAGAAAGAACATTGTTTTAGAAATTAGGACAAATTATTAATATCTTAATATGTATATTTTTCATTTTTAAAATTTTCCAATTATTTTTCGCTGAATTAAAATTACGCAAATCAATGTCTAATTTATTTTGATCTTAAATTGAATGTGATATTAATTAGTAATTTACTGTCGATGTAGTAAACGTCGAACCTCACATGGGAGAAGTACAGGTGTATATTATGTGTAAGTGAATTTGTGGAAGATTACGTCTCTTTGTTTCTTTCGTAGGTTTTCACATGCTTTCTCTCACATAATCCTATCCAACTCCATTTTAGTTTCATGGAGTTTCTGAAATCTGGTAAATGGCAGAAATGTTCAGACAGGTTCAGAATTATATAGCTTTAAGAGTACTGTTGATAATTGCACCTTCATAATTGTATGCAGCAAGTCGAAACCAAGTTATTTTTTACCACTACTGTTATTTTGTTTCCGCAGCTGAATACTAAGTCTTATCTATCACATTGTTTTTACTCGTTTGTAAAAATGTAAACAAATGCTCCAACTGAATTTTGTTGTATATGGCCCCCATGACGAGATATTACAAAGCATAAATGAGTAACAGGATATACTTTTCCCGTGAGAACACAAATATTTAATGGCATATTACTACGGAAATAAATTCAACAAACATTAATAACATGAAACTCACGCAGTATATTAATCCTTCGGATCTAACCTGTCTCAACAATACTTGTGCATGTATTGGATCCCTTCACTGGAAATAACTCATGAACAACAGGAGAGTTGGATAGGTGAAATCTCATTCTGACTTCCCCACCTTCCCTATCTTTCACTGTATCCTCGTGCGCATTGCTGGATGTGTGTATGTAGCAGCTCTGGCACCAGCCACGCCACGCCCCCCACCCCTTCCCCGCACGCGCTAGTCAATCAGTCAGCCGCCGCGGGGGCAGCACGCGCCGGAGGGCGCCGATCCCCTCCACATCACACTCCTCCACTCCTCTTTCCCATCCCCTTCCATGGCTCTCGGAAACATTTCTAAACCCCTGTATTGGAACACTTATTTGATGCTTTCTGTGTGACGGTTTTCTCTCTGTTGTACAGATGGAGATGCATCTTTACAATGAAATGTTAGCACTACATGATTTTTTAAGTTCAATCAAGGAGCCAATAATGACTCAATATTCAATAAACATTTTAATGCCAGCAAATATTGAATTAAGCTTATGGCAAGAATGTAAGTTAATTATGACACGTACAACATTTTGATAAATAATAACTTAATGTGTGCTTCTTTGGAAATGTTAAACCAATATGATGTTGATGTAAAATAAGTGCGAACGAGAAGTTATTAATTAAAGTAGATCACAATACATGTAAATATTGCATTCAACTGACATTGTTGCTGAAAAATGTTTAGAGAAATGGCAGAGACATATATTTAGGAGTCATTTCAGCCTAATAAATTTGTTCTCGTTCTCAAGAAATACCACTATACCAAGTAATTAAAAATTATACTCAAACTCTCTATTGCTGCTGAGATAGACATGCTTGAGTGGAAGATTGTGCAAGGCTCCTCGTAACAGTAAAATTCACAATCACTTATTTTAATTGTGTATTTAACAATATGCACACATTTGCACACTGTTGTTGCACATGGTCTCCACAGAGATACGTCAAATCGTCACGAAGCTTTCGTCGGAAAGGTCTTCCCTGTGAGTCACCCCTTTTCCAGTCGCCCTTCATCGCCCTCCGATCGCCCCTCTTTCCCCCGCCCCCAACCCTCATCTCGCCCGGCGGCCTCCCGCGAGCGTCTCCGCCTGCCTTTGGTGTACGTTGCAATGTCGTGTCTCTCTCTCTCTCTCTCTCTCTCTCTTTCTCTCTCTCTCGTCTCTGACCTGTTATTCCGTGCGTCCCTTCTAACTTGTACAATCATCGGTTATCGTGAGAACAGTTGAGCACCAGAGAACGTTTTACAGTTTGTTGAACGTATTAAAAAACGAATCTCAGTATTTTAAAACGTTTACAAAAGTTGAATTGCCGATATCGTATTTCAATGTTCCTCAATATTTAATAATACGAAGTATAAAATTCTAAATTGTCACTTTAAAATGTGATAATTTTCGTGAATCGCTTTTTCACATAGGGCCTAAACCAATTCCGTTTTCTTAAAGATGACGTCCTGTGACAATTTTTGCTGCTGCACTCACGCAGTCAGCCAGTCATCTGTAATACGCCCACGGTTCTCACAGCACTTCCTTCCGCCGTTTATTGTTACTGAAACAAAGCCCTCTGTTATCGGGATTTCCTTCCGAGGTTGGAAGTGCTGGTGTTTCTCGCAAGAAACTGAAGGGACGCGCGGAAGTTCTTTCTTTTTTTTCTATTTTTATTCTCCATCGCTTTTTGTACGCTGTCGCACTTCTCTCCGGCGATCGCTTCTGTGGATGTGCAGCTTGGCAGTGTGTCAGTCGCCCGCCTCGCACTGCAAGTCCGGCAGGCGCAGCGGTTGGCGTCGGCGCCCGCGTGGCGGGTTGCTGACGTCAGCAAACGGCCCCCCAGAGCCCATATATTCCGTCCCCCGCCTCCTCCCTCTCCTCCCGTGCCACTCCATCGGCGATCCGACCCTGTGTTACAGCCCACGTGCGGCTCTTGTTCTCCTCCCATTCTGTTGTTTCCTTTCTTCTTCCGTTCTTTTCTATTCGTCTGTCTTTTTTATGTCCTTTAAGTATTCTCGTTTCTTTAATCTTATATACTTTTCAAAACAATTTTATCTTATTCTTTCTCTCTTATGTTTGTCACTCTGTTTCCTCTCAGCGTTTCCTATTGTTTGACAAACTTCCCGTCCCCATTTTCTGCCCAGTTTCTCAGCTTGTTTTTTCATTTCTTGGTTTTAATACACTACACTATTCTCTCTTCATTGTCACAATATCTTCCATGCGTTTCTTTTGTATCATTCAACTAATTTCTTTCTTGTGCTCTATCCCTCTGGAACTATTATCTTGCTTCCCAATTTATTTATTCTCACATAGTTTTTTACGTTTTGCATTTCCACTTTGTTCTCTCTTGTTCTTTTATTTTATTCTTTTGTCTTATTGACAATATCTCTGTCCTTTATTTCGTTCTCTATTCATATTTATTCGTTTGTTGTTTCAGATCTTTCTCTGTATTTTGAACCATTTTACATCTTCTCTCGTATCTGGCATAAACTACAAGCACCAAATAATTTTCTCATCTGATTTCCCCAATTTATGTCTTTTTAGTTTCTCTTTCCCTCCTCCCTCAGAATCTCTCCCCTATCCTTTTTTACCTACTATCCTCTACCTCTCGCATTATTCCTCCCTCTTTCGCTTACTCCCTACCCCTCTATTTCTTCTTAGATTTATTCTCCGCCCCTCTATCTCTTACGTGTTCGTCTCCGTCTCTCTTAAATTTCTTTTATTTCTCTTATTATATTCACTTTTTCCCCACTCCCACATTTTTTCACATTTTACCCCTCTTATTTTCGATTACTGCCTTGCCTTGTGCCGTTCGTTCGTTCGTTCGTTCGTTCGTTCGTTCCCTCTCCCTCCCTCCATCTTGTTCGTACTAGTACTGCAGCCGGGGGAGTCGGGCGCGGGCCAAGCCGCTGATCCAGTGCCCTAACGATCACGGCGCGACCCAAAGCCGCGGGCGCCGCGCTGCGGCGTGCCGGCTCTTGCGAACCGCCGCCGCCGCCGCCGCCGCCGCCGCCGCCGCCGCCGCCGCCGCCGCCGCCGGCTGGGCATCCAAATGCGAGGGCGCGCCCCGACCCTCACAGAGCTTTTTTTTTGTTGCCGAAACAAGAGAGCAACTCGCAACATGCTATAAAGTGCCTGATTTATGTCTTACATTGAGGGAAGTGGTTGCACATTTCCTAGTCCGCGGTTCAATAGTTGCGAATTTAAAGTTCAGCTCAACTTTTGTGCGCATGTTGACGCATAGAATAAACTCTAATCTCTAGAGATTGTATCAAAACGAATTTTTAAATGCTTTAGTAACATTCGATTGAAATTGAAAAAAAATAAAAAGATTCATAATTTCCAAGCTAAAATCATTGCTAATGTAAAAAGCATGACTGATGAGAGCACAACAGTTTGTAATGTCATTTGCGCAATCAAAACATCCATTACAATAAATCATTCCCGTTAATGTAAATGAATACGAAATAATTCAGTCTTGGTTGATCACGATTTTATCAATGAGTTAAGCCGTGAGCGTAAAAGTTATGCAGTATTTTAAAATTCCTCTACTGATTTCTGTGTGGCTTCCTCTCCAGTTCCTTATAGTCTGAAAATAGAAATCGTTCAGTGTTGTCCCCATGCCACCCGCCATAAAATGGATAAATCAGATATGCTAACGGATGCAGCATGAGCATTCTTTACTGCTTTCTGCTTTCAGCCTTTCACTGCTTTTGACCAATCCGCAGCGATTTCAGTGGCCACTCTTCCTGTTTCTCTTCTGTTGATCGACGTGATCATTATCAGTTTGGAAACCGGACAATATCAGTGGTCACAACGATTTCATAGCGCATTGAGAAATGTTTTTATTGGTGAATCTGATGTGATGTAACATCTTAAATCTAACGTGTTCTCTCCCCACCGTAGGCACGCCTGTGGGTGCAGGTTATCCACGAACTGCGACATGGAGTCAAGTTGAAGAAAGTCTCGTCGCAATGTTGCCAACGCACACCTATCGAATTCGAGTTGACACCTTACGAAATACTGATGGACGATATCCGGTCCCGAAGATATAAGCTGCGACAAGTCATGGTGGATGGCGAACTTCCACCTCGAGTCAAGAAAGACGCACACGCAGTTATCCTCGAGTTCATCAGGAGTCGACCGCCGCTTCGAAGGGTAAGAGACGAACAAGGAGGCATAAAATCTTGTTTCCTTGCGTTTACAACACAACTCCAACTAATGAATTGTATTTCTGCTCTTTGATTAGTATCTTTGTGACAGCCCAATCAGTCGTGACACACATTGTCGAAGTCTTACTGTCAAATTACCCATTAATACTACGCTTTTCACTAAATTCATTCTTAAGAAATTAATTATTTCATTATCTTTGAAGTCTCTTGAACATACTGAATTGCTTAGCAAGTTGAATCGTTAACAAAATATTATCATAGAGTGGATATTACAAAACATAAAATATTACTATCGTAGGCAATTCGAGACATATATTATATTAGTAGTATATTTTAGGAGTTCATTATGTACTCAAATCTCTACAAATATTGAAAATGGTATATTCTGTAACAAAATAGCATAACTTTTGATATGAAATGCTTGTAAGGTTCTAAAATAGTAGTGTTCCAAAATATTTATTATTGCTTAGTAAAGTTTTGAAACTAACAATTCAATGTATTATTGAAGTATATTCCAAAAGTAAATGCTAAACATGCGCAAATACTACCACATACGTGAGTGTTTTTATGAGCTTGTGAATGTCCTGTAGACACACGCGAAGTCGTTGACCTGCATATGAATACGAACCCAAGAATTCCGCGAAACATAGCAATTCAGTGAAACTAGGTACTACATGACACGCGACGCCCAGTAATATGGGTGGTCGTTGGAAATCATATTTTCCCTATGGGAACAATCTGTGAATGATAAGACGTTAATAAGAAGTATACAATATTAATAGTATTTAATCTTTTGTTCTCAATATCATTAATTTTTTTAATCTTGTTTCTGAGAAAACAAACTTAATTTTTAATGCAATTATTTAGTAAACCAAATATACGAAATACAAATCAATGCTTACAATTGCCAGAAACACCATTGCGACACTTACTCAAATGAAAATTCGGTAGAAATTAAAACGCTGATGCACTATTATCTGTTCTCAATTTCGTTTTTTATTTGTTATACATCTTTAATATTATTTAAAGTAATTCAAAACTTACAAAATATTTTTTTAAAAGAAATCCGCTCTTCTACAATCTTTGTAGCTTTATCCGCTTGTAAGAGATGCAAAACTTGAACAAGATTGAGGAGAAGTGGTGAGAAGCAACGACAGAGAAGTCTAATTAGGATAACAGCTCTCATTCACTTGAAAAAGAGAGAAAAGCCCGAATGAGATGCCTTAGTTAGAAGTGCATTTCACGTAATTCTGAAGACTAGGAATTTGCTCTTCTCTTTTTTAACGTGAACTAAGAGATATGCGCAGACTTCGTTAGCATTTCCTGCCATTTTCATGTAAAAACTTTTCAACTATGTATTAACTCTCATAGGAATGTGACATCAACTCCTAATTGGTTCAAAACATCTGTAGTATAATAATCAGCTCACAACGTTCCTTTTCTTACATTCAACAACTTTGTTTGCAATTTTAAGAACGATAAAGTTGAAATTTGCTGTATGGTAATTTGCTCTAGCAGTAACGTAACATAGTAGCAATTTTATGAAATAATATTTGATTAACACGTGTCTAGAGTAAAGTATTAGTCAGTTAATTCTGAAGAGAAGAGAAAAATTGTTACAAATATTGCTTGAAAGTATATAACAAAATTCCTGTAAATTAATAAATAAAATGTCTTCATTACGGACGTGTAATTTACCGGCTTGTAACTTGTTCCATTATATCAACTTTTCTAAACCCTCTTTTTCAGTTAGCTACATCAAATACATTACTGATTCCTTTATTTTCAATCCGCGTATTAATTTTTCCTGCTTTAGTCTTTAAATCCTCGTGCCCCCCCCTTTTTTGGTTATTTAAGGTCGCATTAACATGTAGGTCATTAGCTACTATTGACATTAACGTTATGGTAACTCTGAAGGTGAAACGAAATGGTGATAAGGGGTGGAAGGACGAACACAAATACAACCATGTCCGAGGCGGGACTCGAACCCGCGACCCTTCGGTCCGAGATCACTACGACACTACTGCCTTAGCGATCTTGGCCACCGGGCCGACTCTCGTGGCCCTTCTGCGTGCATTATTGACGCTAATAGTGTGTGTGTTTCTCTTGACAGGCTTCGCAACGCAAACTCAACCCTCCGCCCAAACGCGCCGCGACTCCCCGCGAGATGCTGCTGGACAGCATAAAGAGGAGCGGCATGCACAGACTGCGGCGATGTGAGTACTTAAACTATATATTTTACCTGCATGGTGAACATGAAAAAGAGAAAGCATTCCCGGAGATGGATAGTAAATGAATCGGTTCAGTTGCTGAAAGCGCCTGCTATCTGACAGCCGGGCCCTAGGTTTTCAAATTCACGTTCTATCTGTTTATTGCCATCACTTATCTCACAGTCGAGCGTGCCATTGAAATACTTCACTCACTTGTCGGTTTATTGTGTCGAACAAAATCTGTTTTAGACATTGTTTTAGTTACGATATAATTGAAACATATTGATTTACATTTCCCTTCAAAATTCAAATGCAATGCTTCATCTTATTTTCCATTGGTGCATTAGTGTGGACGACTGGATCCAGTTGGTGCAGACAGTGCTGTTGCAACCTGTACTTGATGTTGGAGTTTGAGTCGCGCGAAAGAAGTTTAATTTCTCCTTGTGATTGTTGCTTGAAATACGTGGGGTAACTGCCTTTCAAGTCTTATAACTTATAAATTTAATTTTTTGTGGGTATAATTGCCCGCTAAAGACAAGTACAATTACTTCCTTGTTACGTGCTAGGGCCTTCTTTGCGAACATTTCGCTTCTATCCTCGTACTTTGAGAACAATTTGTCAGAAATATTCATAGTATACCGCAAAAGAAAAGAAAAAGAATAGTTTATTTCAACCGGCAAATGCAATGGCAAAAACATTACTATGTTATCTTAAGATTTGAATTGAGGCGCCCGGGATAACGGAAGATCCCAACCGACCTCGCATTTTGAGTTAGAAGTATGACGGTAAATTCCTGATATATAACTATCATATGCTGAAATATCAAATGAATTGGGATATGGCAAAACCCTCAGATTCCACTTTCAAAAATTTTTACGGAGTGAAAGTGAACGTAAACGAAAACAGAAGTCAGTTTTCTCGAAACGAACTTCGGTTCGCTGTCTTTATTATTCTTCAATTTATAAATTTCAGAAACCCTCCATCACTGTTTTAAATTAAAGGTCGTTACTACATCATTTCAGCAAAACGGTGTTGTTTAATAACTTTCCAATCTTGTTTTATATTAAGGTATCTTACTGCAATATTCATTTTAATATTCGTATAATAGTTATTTTGTAAGCCGACCTGGGTGGCCGAGGTGGCTAAGAGCGAGTACCTCAGTCAGCGAGTCAGCGCTTCGGTCCGAAGGGTCGCGGGTTCGAGTCCCGCCTTGGGCATGGCTGTTTGTCCCTTGACTTTGTGTGTGTGTGTGTGTGTGTGTGTGTGTGTGTTGTCGCGGAGGGCCTCGCGTTCTGCTGACCCCAGATCAGAGGAGCCCGCAAGTGTTTGTCTAGTGTATGGTCGAATATGCGTCCCTTCGGGACATAAATGGCAACCGGCTGTCGGCTGGATACAAGCCCTAGGGAAAAAAGTTATTTTGTAAACAACTACTAGTGAGCTCCAATGTGGGCTACGATAGCGTACAGGGGGCCTGGCTGTTCCAGAAACACGGGATTCGCATATTACGCGGGTGCGGGGTTTTCCGAGGGGGCCGTGGGAGAAGCATTGTTTGGGCGCTCGTCTCTTGTGGGCGGCCGACCCACCGACCGAGGACGTCCCGAAAAGATGCGTTGGCCGTGGAGCCTCTTCGAAACTTTCACGTCGTCGCCTAGTTTCTAACCGCTCCATAAATCACTCTGAAATCGAAATTGTATTTCGGAAAACAGGTGTAGCAATAAACGTTCTTTTTTTCTTTGAACTATTAGTACTGACTCGTGTACTGAATATGGCTGTCAATAAACGTTCTTGTATTGCTTAATTAGAGTACTTGTGAAACAATAACGAATTTAGGTCAGAAATCAAAACTTTATTGGAACAGAAATTTAGCATTCAACTTTCGTGAGCCTTAAGACGTTCTCTATTTAAACGTCCAATACCGTAAACTGGGGTCACTTTGTTCCGCCCAGGTGACTTTGTGCCACCGCGCCTTTTACGAAACCATTGCCTTAAACTATGTTGTATTGTCTCTACCAGAGCGTTGGTGAATGTATAGCGTACCTAATGTATTGTGCTATTTATTACACCATTTAGACACTTCATTCTCATTACTGTGATCCCGCGTTTTTAGTTCTTAATTGTGCATCAATTGACGTTATGCTCATGTTCCTCAGACAATTTGTGTTGGGACTGGTAGTACGGTAACTTTACGGAAAATGAAGTAAGTGTACTGTTTTAGAGCACTATTTATTAGTCTAGTGCTGTAATATGTACTTCCTGACTTTCTTATTTTTTTGCACTTGAGAGAGAGAGAAATAAATGATGTAAAATGAACGGGGGTGTTTGTTTCAGTAGCCGTTGAAAAAACAATGAGATATTTTCCCGTTTTTGACCTTTTTAAATTAGTTAATAGTTTCTTGTGGAAACGGGAAATTGTATGGTTAACAATTAATGCAGTGATGAATCCTCCAGTAATAACACTCGCAATTCATTTCTTCTCAAACCATAATAATAGGAGGATTTGTAATGGCGCAGCATGAAGGAGAGCTGTTTCCTCGACAAGTCATTGCCATTGGAAGTGATTCGGCACGGACAAATGACTTGCAGAAATCCAAGGGGTTTTGGAAATGGATGAATTGTTTTTACAAATATAAAGATAGAATCCATAAAATTCAAAACCCTGTGTTGACTCAATCAAGAAGACTCTTTCCTATTCCAGATCTAAAAAGCATTTGGGGGGAATGATACTCTTTCTGTAATCATTGCCAAAGTCAAAATATGTATTAACAACTTAAAAAATACTCATTAAAGAAAACTTTAAACTTTGTGATACTGTTTGATTTATTCCTTACCACAAAGCAATCATGAAAAAGGGGAAAACTGTACCACGCATCGTGCAGCACTGATCGACGGGCAATAAATGTATTGACATGAACTCACCACATCCTATGAGATGACGTTTTGCCAAGTGTCGGTAACATTTTTTTATTCAAGGACATTTATTTCAATAATTAACTTAACATAAAATAGACGAAGCATCTTCGTAAATTTTGAATACTGCTATAACTTTGGTTAATTACGTCAAAAATAAACAAATTATTTACTAAAATCTACCCAAATTGGCACGAAGCCACTCTGGTATGTACGATATTATTTCTTTCTTTTAGATTTGTTGTCATTTCTAGTCAAAATCAATTTTAATTGATGAACGTAAAATGAGACACCGTCGTAAGTTACTTTATACATTACGTGACTTTTCCCTGTCTTTTCATTTAGGATGTTGTGTCTCATTCTTTTCAGTGGTTGTTAAACCCGAATGGCTTACAATTATTCAGAAATTAAATTTGGTAGAAAATATTATGTGATCAAGCATATATTTGCTAATAAAATAATTGATTCTTAGAAGCTGTAATGCTTTAAATATTAATTTGTATAAATCATTATTTGGTCAGTAAATAGTCCCATCATTAATGTAGTACTAAGTATGTATACATCACAAATGAATAGACCTATTCATTCACAGTACCACTCATCGGAGAATAGTAATATTGTCTCCCAAATACGTCTCACAGTCTATTCACCATACGAAAAGAGAATAAAAATCCGCGTCGCCCGTCATTGTGTTTTGTGAGTTGTAACTTACTGTGACAGCATGAAGTTCTGAATAACATTTCGCCTTGCGTAAGTAGCAGTGAGAGCGACCTCTCCAGCTGAAGATTTTTGAAGTTGTTAAATAGCTTTCTTAAATTCATCCCAATGTTACTGCAATAATAAAATATTGACAATAACAATAAATAATAACAAAAATAATAAAAATAATAATGAAATAATATTTTTTCTCCGTCATAATTTATGAACAATTTTGAGATTCGAAAACTTCTTCTAATGTTGCGAATTTGATCTTGAAATGAGAGATCTAACTTCGTTCAAAGAACTATCAATATTCGTAGATGAATACAAAATGCAAAGAAATGGAAATGCTGTTTAAGTTTTTATTAAGTGATGCCATACGATGATGGACACAATTATAAGATTTGATATTAAAGTATTTCATAGCATGTACTAGTAGCGCTCAAGATCTCTACTGATGCACTGCAAACATTCTGTCTTTCGAATATTAGGACCAACTGCCACTTCTACAATTCAGACCTCGAGCAACTGGCGTTCTGTTGGCATTTGCTAAGGTTGTAATACTTTCATGAAGTACGTGAATGGGAATAATAATTTGGATATCAGATATTAAATAATATTCAAAAAAGAATACCTAACTTGTTTCGCCTATTTTTAAATTGTTTACTTAGTACGTTATTCACTACAAATAAACTACCTTAAGCAATATTACGTGGTTAGGCCAAAGTCCTTGACGCCATTACATACAAAACCTACATCCTACAATATTCTCGCCTTTCAAATCCTGGAATTAGCCCTCCAGATCGACTCTCCTTCGCATCACAGCGCGAAAATGAGAGCGTATTGGACGCGTAGGGGGAACCCTGAAGAGGAAAAACCAACATTTGTCCCAAGACAAATACATACAAAACTTTTTCTACACCATTTTGTGCCTATTTATAACCAAATTCGTATTACACGCAACATAATACTGAAAAACAGTGAACTAATGGACAGAATTGGAAGCACATGCGTGTAACGAGCAAAACTCTCCAAACTCGTCGTAACTGGTGAGCGTGGGAGCTTTCGCCCTCCCGAATACGTCTCGCCTCCCACACGCGCGCTGAGGGTCGGAGCGGCGGCGTCGCCTGCCACTGTGTTGTTGTGACGTCTCGCCAACGCGGGCGGGCGGGCGGGCGACAGTCCGCGACGGTCGCGCGCGAGCGTGGGCCGCCGACCAGTGGTTTGAAATACGCAAAAAATTGACAAAATTCACCTTTGTCTGTTCTTTTTTCATGATTTATACTGCGATTTTCACGGAGCTATGTTTGAAGGATATCAGTTATTACGGTGTCGTCCAATCAGAAACCGGTAGCGGTAGCTCAGTGCATCAACTGATGTCACTGCAGCGCCTCTAACCGGGAGGTCCTAGGTTCCCACTCCCCACGGCGGCAGGATTTTCCACACTAGCTTTTCAGCTAGGTCGAATTCAGTCTCTGTATGGAGGAGAATTCTAGCGGCCGGCTGCTCTGATCGGTAGTTTTCCGTGGTTTCTCCCATCAACACCAGGCGAATGCCGGAGCAGTACCTTACCAAACGGGCCACGGACCGCGTGCGATCTGTCCTTCCTCTTCCTTGTCCTATCCTCTTCCCTTACACACACTTACACTAACATGCACTACACTACCACATACTCCCGGAGACCGGTCGGGAGCTTAGAGCTTGTCCCGACTGGGGCGGTGCCCCGTTGGTTGGAGAGTCCTGGTTAGGGGGAAACCCCACTAGCCGACGGTAGGTCGGCGCCGGATCTCGCCATCCAGCGGGGGAAGATCACCGCCATCTCCCGAGAAAAATTACATGCACTACACTAACGGGACTAATGACCGAAGTAGTTGACGCGCCCGGAAACACGAAAAAATCAATCAATCAAAAAAAAATCCAATCAAGGCTGAACGCCACCATTACGTCGTCACTGTAGTGATGTGTAAGGTCCCGATTGGATAACACTGTAACAGCTGATCAAATGTCTGCGGCAGCGAAGTAAAAACCGCAATATAAATACACGTAGGAAAGAAAGTAGTCAGTGTTCCATGTTATTTTCTTAGCTTTTTGTCCGTTATCGAATAAACGACTTGCAAACGTGAACAATTCTAGGAGGGTGAACGTTTATAAATTCATTGAATTTTAATTTTTCTCTTCATTTACTTTTCAACTTTATTTCTTACAGGAATACATTTGCTGTTGCATGACTTTTTGTAAGCCTTTTGTAAATCAATTATGTTTGAATGAATATTACATCTACGTAAAAAAGGTGTATATGTGCCTAGCATGAAAACTGAACTAAAATTTCAGTTCTAAACACAAATTTAAAAAAACACGTACGTGAATTTTCAATTTAAGTACTTATAACTAAGAATCGCTCACTTTATGATTGGGATCAATGCAAATCATTCAAGTACTAATCCGGCACCCACCCAGAAGTGACCGCAGGACATAACGGATACGACCTCCATCCAATCTCTGAAATTTTCATCCAGACAGTGCCTTCTTCCGACTCATTTATCTATTTACCCGGTGGCGAATATCCTCCAACTCGAGTCTAGAATCATTCCTATGATAGAAATTTTAGTTACGAATTTCGCTCTCTTGAAAGAAGATATTTTTGACCGCGGTTTTACCAGTCCGGCCTATCGTAAGACGCCGCGCCGCCTGCGTCTACGAATATGGCTCGAGCGGACACCGCCTCTTTTCGCTTTTCGTCTGGCCAGTCACGTCCGTCCGTTTGTGTGTATGTGCTTGCCTGCCCGTGCGCGCGGGTCCACTGCCGCGACAGATGGCTAAACATAACGGGACGCTGCGATGGTTTGTCGGCGGCGTCGCGGCTGTTAACAAGGACGTGCGTACATGTGTTCAGAAGAGTCCAACCTCTTGTGGAGGATGCGATCGTTTGGCGTCAACTCAAATAAATGTCTTTTAGAACATAATTTATTTTGTTTATGTCGGGCTGCTAATGTAAGTCGACTTCATGTGAAAAAGTACATCAATTTCTTATTCCAATTATCTTCATGTATTAAAAACAATCGGTGAAAAAAGATGGTATTCAGTTAGAATTATTCTATTAAAATGACGTTTCGAAGAGGCAACACTTCATCATCGGGCTTTTGAACAGACATTTTATATAATTAACAAAATGAACAATATAATTGAATGATTAGTTGCATTGTATTAAAACTTAAAAACAGGAAAACATGTATTATAAATTTTATAAACTAGATAAAGTAACAAATAAAACAACAATCAAAGGAACATGTCACAAAGCACATGCAACCAATAATTCAATTTCATATCGTTAATTATATAAAGTGTAAAATATTACGGCTTGATGGTAAAAAGTAGTCTCTTCGAAAAGTTTTAATAAGTGTTGACTGAACATCTTTTTCCTGATCGCCCATAATATACAACGAAATAATCATATCAATTCGACAATCATTATATAACGTTAAATACATCAACTTGTCTTTGATAAATTCCAATAGATGTCGGCAGAACGTATGTATATTGAATAGTACCCATCATAATCGTGTAAGGAGTTACTTCGGTTGAGAGCGTTTCAGCTCAGTTTCTAATACGAAGGGTCGCGGGTCTGAGTCGCATATAAATTGCTATAATTGTTTGTTGTGTCCTTTATCTCTCTATTGCATTGGGACAAGAGGAGCTCTTGATTTTGAGCTTCTCTTGGCGAGAACCCTATCAGTGCCTTGGTGACAACTGTAGAGCCTGACACATAGTTTTTATGGAGTAAGGAGGATTACGTGTGTATGTTAGAAACTGCTCTGGTAAAATAGACATTGGTCCCTTAATTTCGTCGTAAAAAGAACAGTTAAATGATGAAAAACTATATAATGAAATGCATAATCTGCTGCCAACTGCAGAAGATAATGATGATGATGATAATAATGATGATGATAATAATGATAATGATAATAATAATAATAATAATAATAATAATAATAATAATAATAATAATAATAATAATAATAATAATAATAATCTCTCTATTTATGTTGAGGCTCAGACTATAAGGCATGCTCTTCCGCCTAACCACTTGAATGAGTTTACATTTACGTAACTGCAACGGAGGCACTCGAGCGTAAATAATATGAACTGGCATTTCACCTTTTGACATTTAACAACGATCCATTATGTACAATTCAGAACAAGTCAATAATAAAAACGGCCATTTTAACATTCCGTTTTACGGACTTACCGTTTAACATTCTGTTTTCCCCAACTTTAAACTACTAATAATAAATACTTCTTTCCCCATTTCTCTGCGCCCTTTTTTATACCAATCGATTGGTATTTAATGGCTCAGTTGTGGCCAAACCTGTCCAATTAGTTAACTTAGATTTTTCCGAATTTAATCTGGTCTTCTATACAACTAATCGCGATGTCTTATGTAGTGTGATTAGTGGGGTGACCGTATTTATTGACCCGTGAAATTGTTTAAGAGGGGATGTGTGCCAGTTTTAAGATCTTTTAAGTAGTAAATATTATGGAATGGGTTGTAGAGTACATTGGGGACCGTATTCTAGGAATTACTGGTGCTGTCAGCTTGTTGATGTTCGAAGAATCTCCCGCGTGTAAACGATGCATTATCGTCTTAGATGTAACATAATTTTTCAACACAGTTAAGAAAACTGAATATTTAGGAGCAAGTTTGATTCTGTTGTCATTTTTCCAATTTCTGAAATGGTGGTACAAGTAGCCAACCGGTGGGATGAGTTGTAGCAGTTGTTGGTATTCTGAGATGCAATTGGCAAATCTTTATCACCCTTCTGCCAACATGTTCATTCCAACAATTATACACTCGCCTGCGTGAATCCTTAGTCAATATATATATATATATATATATATATATATATATATATATATATATATATATATATATATATATATAAATACTTGAATGTACGAAATGTGTGAATTACTTTTACAAAAATGTATCATTAGTGATTCCCCAGGTTGTGTGATTTAGAAAAGCTCAATAAAAACAATGTCCTGTTACATGTATAGTATTATAATAGATTTATTTACATTTTATTGTTCAATTTTTATTTCTATAGTTTTTCTTAGAGATGTAGTAGTATTCTGTTTTTCGTAACTCCAGCAAACCCAGTTTATAAAAGAAACACCCGACAATACGAAAACGTTTAACTTATTCACAAATCTCGCCATTGTAATAAATTCTAGCGAACTCCTTCACAAGACTCATCATTAAATATGCCAATAGTGTGTTTATCATTTATTATTAGATGATTATTTCTTTAAAACTAGCTGCTTTCTAGGAACAGTGCAGAGTGCTCTATAAACCCTCTTGGTTACGTCAGTTCTATGACGAAGTGGATCGGACGAAAGGGCACAGGCAATAGTGTGAATCACCCTTTCGAACGAATGACAGGGATTGGGGTTGGGGTGGCGGGTCGCGGGTTCCCATGCAGCGGGATCGAAGGTGAACGCGCGTCTAAAAATACGCGCGTCCGGAGCAGCGGCCTCAACTGCTCCCACGCGCCTCCGCGGCGATCTCCCCTCTCCTCGTTCACTCTCACCCTGTCCCGCCTTGCTCGCCATTCCGCAAACCCCCTCCGGTTCCACACCTTTAATGCATAAAGCACCCCGTACACGATCGGGATAAGTAAAAGTTGCACGTCCGTGTTTGCGGGCCTCCTGTTTAACCAGATCTAAAAGATGCCCGCGTCTGTAAATTTTAGCCGGTCCTGTCACGTTCCTTCCCTGTACCAATCCTGTACCTAACGTGCACCTATGCTGTACTTACTTTGTATCTACCTCGCGCTTGTCTTTGCGCCATCTCATTCCTGCAACCTTTGGACCAGCCCTTGACCACCTTTGCACCAGCCTTTGCGCGTCCCCTTGCACCGCCCTTGCACCCGCCTTGCACCCGCCCTTGCACCCGCCCTTGCACCCGCCCTTGCACCCGCCCTTGCACCCGCCCTTGCACCCGCCCTTGCACCCGCCCTTGCACCCGCCCTTGCACCCGCACTTGCACCCGCCCTTGCACCCGCTCCACACCTTTGCGCCTCTCCTCGCCCCAGTCTAGATGCACTGTAGCTCCTGCTCACCGCACTTGCTTGACGCGCACAGATAGTCAGAAATCGGGCAACCTCGATCATGTATGTCTAAGAAAATTAACTTACTGGGGATATGTAACTTTATATAGCACGACTCAAAAATTACATTACAATGTGGCGAACAATCCAGGAAATTTTTATTACTGTATGTTCAATAATTGTTTGAGACCTGTAAGGTGAATACATTAGTTCCAACATTTGCGTTGAATGACGCTAGTGTTGTTACCTGAAGATACTAGGCATTAAGGATAAGGAACAATCCTTTTTCTACA
Source organism: Teleogryllus occipitalis (assembly GCA_011170035.1). Taxonomy (NCBI): domain Eukaryota; kingdom Metazoa; phylum Arthropoda; class Insecta; order Orthoptera; family Gryllidae; genus Teleogryllus; species Teleogryllus occipitalis. The sequence continues at coordinate 53,355 of BLKR01009589.1, forward strand.
AACTGCATGATCAGTCTTGTAAACAAAAGTGATATTTTGCTTTTCTAATGTAATTATCTCAATGCCATTAGCATCAATAAACTTACTTCAAAAGAAAAACAAAAGCAAACCGTAATTTTGCATGAAACGGTAATTCATCAACAATTATCGTGATGAGGGTGGTAAAGAGAGCTGACAACCGTATACTAAAATCGGTAACAGATGTTCGTTCCCTATTAAAAGCTTTGGTAATTTTGCATTTCAAATCAAATTACTTTAAAATGTAATACTCTGTTTACGTAAGTTTAAATACAGTAACGAGAGGAAAATCGTTTACGAATACTTTCACTTTCTGTCTCGTTACAAACTCTAACGTGTAGAATATAAATAAAGCCAAGCGAGCTTTCGTGCTGGAGTACTTCCGAAACTAACGCGGTTTTGCCGGTTGAACTGGCGGCGAGTTCTCAACTACGTGGCGTAGCTGCGCTCGCGACCGCGGACGGTGACTTCTGTTCGTGACTGCGGACAGATGGCGGACTCGCGCGGGCTGCGAGGGGGTGGGAGGGAGAAGAGTCTCCGGGGATCGCGTCAAAGATACTGCATTTTCGTGTCTTGGAGCAATACTCAAACCGCATTGCATTCGATTCCCTGCAAAAGGTGCTGCAGAAAGTGTCTCCAAGTTTCCGCCGATGTAGATATGACAAGGATTGTGAAAATGATAAATCGCTTTGAAAGTTGTTACTCTGCTTTCGTAAGTGTGTCCGATCCAGCATTGCTAATTCATAAGTAAGTAGGTTTTTCTCCACCGATAATGAAGGTTTCGGATGATCCAGATGAACGTGGCATTGCCTTTCGTAGTATCACAATTGTCACTACATTTCTATTATGCTAAAATTAATTACGAATGACACGCTCAGCACTTCCTATAGTGCTCAAGCGATACATAGCGGTTATTGCGTAATATCAAAGAAAACGCATGAAAACTACCCCTCTGCATTTTGTCAACTTATTAAGTTTTCGTATACTCTCAACGATTTGTCCACATCAACTCTCGTCATTAAAGAAAACATTGGAAATTATTCAACTAAAATATACAACATAGGAAATACCTTAATTATAGTACAATGAATGACGTCGTATTGTGAGTTGAAAATTCTCGGGTCAATCGGAAAATCTCGAGTTATCAATCTACGGAAGATTAAAGTGTAAACATTAATTTCAGTTGATTGAATTAAGTCTCAATCACCAAATTTAGTTTAATTACATATAAATAACACATACATGACAAGACCTACTTATTCGAGCCACTGCCACTCCAAAACCGAAGTGATAGAAATGTTACTAACTGGTTATGCAGAGCAGCTAATTCACTTTCGAAACACGAGTATTGGCATTACAATATCCAATGATACTCAAGTACAAGTGTTACCCTCAAGCCGCCGAGAGGGTCTCATATCGTCGTCGCACTGCCCTTTCCCAGGCTGCCAAAAATAGCTCTACACGTTCCGATGCCTTACGCCCCGTCCCGCGCGTCGCGTGGGCGGGCACGCCCACATCCACGCACGAGTGCGGGTGGGCGGGGCTGCCGCAGAAGCCCGGGCGCGGGCGTCAGCGCGGCCGTCGATACCGGCGCCCGCCGCGGCGCCCACGCTTCCTCGTAGTTCCTGCGATCGCCGCGCCGGCGCCGTTGACGGTGCGAGCGTGGCGCACTCTCTTACGGCATTTACGAACTTTGTGATGGAGAGCGTTCTAGCGGTAGATGGTCGAACTTCGTGTGATTACTCGAGGGCCTGGAGCATGGTGGAACGGGGCGGAAGGGGGGGGGGGGTAAAATACTGCACCCTGGGGATGACGTAGCGGAGAGGCGCGTGCCGCGTGGCCGTCGTTGACACAGATTGCCCCGAGTTGGTGCATCTCCAGGCAGCAGAACAGATTAGCTCAGAGAACAGGAAACCCTCTTGACTATAGTGCGGTTATTGTTCGAATAATTATGCGAATTAACCGCGATTTTGTGACGACGAAAATGAGCATTTGTTGTATTAAAAAGGCGAGAAAATATACATTGTATGTTTTTTAAAATTGAAAAACTGGTAATCTTACAAGTATATTTGTTAATATATTTAACACTGTCAATTTTAGTTCAATACTTTCCAAACAATTTCTTTCGTCGTTAAAATCACATGCACGAATAATATGTGAATCATGTTTTTCGCAATATTTAAATAATGGGCTGGAACATTTGTTGAGTTTATTAAATATTAGTATAAATTTACCGATTTTTAAAATATGAAATATTTGTGAAGTAGAAACCAACATTTCTCATTATCCAAATTATAAGTAATAATTACCATCATTTGATGATTTTATCATTTTTTATTAACTTCGTCGTGTTGCTGCAACCTTTTTGAAATTTTTAAGTGTACCATACACACACACACACACATACACGTGAAATACATAAAATATTGTAGAATCTATTTGATTCAATTAATGTGCATTTTATTTTTAATGTTTAATAATAAAAATATTATTTTCCACGTGCATTGTCGTAGCATACGGCGATCTCAATCGAGTGAATTGCTCTCTCGACCAAACGCCTGTTCTATAGGCAACAGTCACTGGACAGACGTATTGCGGGTTGCATATATGAGTCCCCTACATTGTATGAAATATGGAAAAACTTTCGGAATGTAAATATACAAATATATTTCTCCTGTAACATTACTAGTACTAAAATAGTAAATTAAACTGACTAAAATTTCATTATCCTCTTCATTCATTGCAACTTTCTCCCTCTTCTTCTGACTACATAACGAACAAGTTTCGGGCCACCAAACTTGACGATTGCATCAACATGCAAATAACCAAGTACTAGAATCAGAGTGCAACAATTTGTGACGACACTTTATGAAGAATTATTTGGGAATGTCAGAATGTTACAGTTGAATTTTTTGCCCTGGTGTAAAAGATGTTATTCCAAACTTATTTGACCGACCGTTTTTCTCTTAAAAAAAAAATACAAATTAGCGCTCTCCCACAATTCAGCTTCAACAAACAAACAAACATAGCTAGAGACAACATACAATGTAGGCTTTCACGGCCGATTTCTACATTATTAGCTATCTCTAGCTACATAAAATAGCTAGAGGCAATATGATAAAACAAATTTATAAACTATATCGCATACAATCGATTCTATTTCTGTATTTACAGCTGAGTAAACATGAATGAAATGTGTAAAGGCGAACGCATATTATTTTCAGACTGAAATAAAACACGTCCAATTGATTAGTAGGCTACATTTTGAACAAGATTTTGTTTCCTCTGAACTTTGATTATTAAGTGTTATTTCAATTGACTTTATGTAAGAAATAAAACTAATAAGTTTCAGTGCGTTACATAATTTCTTTAACATTTCTTTAATTGATTTACAACTATTCTCAAATGCTAATGCCCAACAGATGGTTTCAGATATGTGATCAAATTCAAAATAGAAACCTTGTCATATTTTCGCAATGTAAATTTTTTAAGCATTATCATTCTTTTGTGATGTCGATATTCATTCCCTCGTTTTGTGTCAAATATTAATTTACGTTTTGCACTCATTTCGAAAGGTCGGAATTATGAGCTAAATATTTGTGGGACTTTCTCAAGTATTTTCACATGCGAAAGTTTAGTTCGGATGTTTTTCTTCTCTAAAATAAACATTTTAAAATAGAAAGAATGGGAAAAATTCAGAACAAAAAAGGTACTCTAATATGATAAAGGCGAGTTAAAATTGGTAGAATATTATTTCTACCTGAAAAAGCTGGTCTTAAGGTTATTCGAATAAATGCATACTCAAAGTACTCGAAGTTGTGTCACTCTTTTATAAGATCCATCTCCCATACTTCGCGTGTTGTTCACTTCAGTGCTTTCGCTTATTTTCAGTGCTGCTTGGTATTGTGAGTAAAGTAAAATCTAGGAGCGTCGCACGTCAAGTATTGGCGTGATTTTTGGAATTTGTTACTGTCTCTCTCCTTTCGTCCTTTAACTGAGCAACTTGGCATAGTATAACTGCTTATAAATTCTCTCTCATATAAAGAATGGAACGTTGATTTTGCCAGAGAAATGCCAATTCTAGAAAGGAAACAGGCGTGCCTTCAGACTCTCTAGTTAAATTAGTCTTTTTCTCAACTTTCGCTAGAGAGACTTGCTTACTTGATGTTCTCAACAATTCTATACTTGGTTTCCTGTCATGTATTCACGTGTGATGATAGTTTTCCGTAGTTTCTCCGATCAATACCAGGTGAATGCTGGAAAGTACCTTAACAAACGGGCACGGGCCGCGTGCGATCTTTTCTTCTTCTTCGTTGTATTATTCTTTTCCTTATTTACACACGCTTGCCCTACACAACCACACATGTGAGGAGATCAGACAGAAGCTTAGAGCGTATCACGGCTGGGGCGGGTTCCCATTGGGAGAGATACCTGGAGGGGAATTCCCGACGAATACACCTCAAGTCGACTGGAATAGATCCTGCCCCTCCGGATCCATTCCAGCGTGGCAGGAACTCCGCCTACTACAGCGATGAAACTTCACTTCACTAATGGGATTTCTGACCATAGCAGTTGACGTGAGCGGAAACATCAACCAAACAATCAATCAGTCAGGTATGATATAATCGTTATTTGTTAAAAACCATTTTGATTCTCAAATCACTCTCTGGAATATGACATCTAAAAATCAAATTCTTCATAATTTTTTAATCAAATGTTTACTTTTCTGTTTCTTAACTTCCCACACATTTCATTTAATATTCATATTAATAGTCTTGAATTTCGTCACTCAAACTTGCATAAATGCACTTAGTTTTGCCATTGCGTAAGCTTGAACAGTTCATTTTCTCAATATCACACTTCAGTAGTGCCGCATGTTTGAATTTCAATTACGAAATGTAAATTTCGTATTGCTCTCCTTTCGATTTAACTGTTAAAATAACATCATTTAAAAGATTTTTGTGGGACGAGAGCATTTTACTGTAGTAAGTAAAAAGTTGACGGCGTAACTAAAGAAAATATTTTGCCGAATATTTCATAACCAGTTCATCGAATATTGAATCGTGAATGTCATTCAAATGAGGTTCCAAAAGAGATGTAATTTTCTTAAATAAGATAAAAAGCGTTTCACAACAGTCTTGTCTTCTCCAAAACATTTCTTGAAGGACTCAGAAATATAATTGAAAGAAAAAAATCTCTTTCTCCGACACTCCATTCAGTAGTCAGAACGAGAGCCTTTTTATATCGAACGCTGAAACACTCCGTCTATCGCGCTTTGCTCGTAACCCACGCAGCCGAGCCGTGAACCTGAGCGAGTGAAGGCGCTTGCAATGAATGGCGAAGCCACCCCCCTCCACTCCTCCGCTGCCGCCGCCGCCTCCTGATCTCATTACCCAGCGCCCCCTGCACGACGGCACGGTGCCCAGGCGACGGAGACGTGCGCCCTCTGGGCGGCTGATCTCGGAGACACGTGCCGCCAGCGACTGGCGGAGGAGGACGGCGGCGGCAGCCCACGGTGGTTCGACAGACGCCAAACGCGGACAAAATTTATATTTTGACAGCTCTTGGTTTATTGGTGATGTATTTTTGGCTGCATTTTACATAAAAGAATAAAGGGCGTTGTCTTGACCAACATTACGAGTATTATTATTATTATTATTATTATTATTATTATTATTATTATTATTATTATTATTATTATTATTATTATTATTTACTCTCACGCCTAGTGAGGTTCTAAACAACAGACACCGAGACCTTTGGAGAACAAGGTGCCTGCTTCACTTTCAAACGCGGGCAGTCAGAATTCGACGGTGAAGTCAAGTGAAGTTATAACAATAAAAACTTCCTCACGATGCAACAAAAAAAAAAAACAACAAGAAATGGTGTTTATTATTTTTACATTTTTTTCTTATGAGAAGGTGGTATTACGAAAAGTATTGAACCACACCCGGCCGATAACACAAATAACTGACTCCCTTATTTGCGGTTTATCGGTGTTACCGAACGACGTTGATCTCCTAGGTCAGCTTCGTAGTATGTGAGAGCCCGGCGATTGCGTCTTGACTTTAACTTTCATCGATCGGTGGCTGCTAAGAAATAATTCGCCAAACGTCGGCACACTGAATACCAATCCTACGTTTCTTAAGGATTCTTCTTATTAAACGGAAACTCTTGAGATCAAATTATTGAAACGTATAATTTCAACCTATAATAAACAGTCAACTATAACTGAGAAAAGTCCAGCGCTGTGTTTTAGGATTTTAAGATTTTACAACTTAATAATATAGTAACATTACCTACAAAAACCTTCCTTATTCTATCGTCAATCTTCTCAATACTGTAAGGCTACTGCAACACAAGTTTCTATAAATTGCCATAACGTAACAATAGGCTTATTGACATTACTAACTACGAATAATTTAGAGCCATGCTTTCGTCCGCATCTTCCGCCATCGGAGCCATCGTGCGGTGGCGGCGGCGGGGTGCACGTGGCAGCGCGAGCAGGCGAGCGGGGAAGGGAAGGGAGGGGACGGACGTGGCGGCTGCACGGGGCCGCGTGGCGAGGCTCCTACGGCGGGGGCGGCGCAGAGAGCCGCAGCAGCAGCAGCAGCAGCAGGGTCGGGGGAGGGGGCGGGTGAGCGTTCAGTAGACGGAGGGACTGCAGCGTGGTCGGTTGCGCTGCCCTGCGCCCGTCTCGGCTCTGGGTGAGTGCGCATGAGGCTTCGCTCTAGCGCGGGGAGTGAATGGGGGTGGGAGGGTGGGAGGGAAGGTAGTGTGTGAAGGTGTGGGATCAGCTTTATCGTTACTGGCATTTGACAATGGAGTGGCAGAAGCAAGATATGTTGTACGTGTGTTTGTTTTTCTAGATTTTGTCAAATCATTTTGTGATGTACTAGTGTGAGTTTGGGAGAGTGAAAGATAGTGTTAATCTGATTGTTTCTTTCTCTTGACAAACGATTGGCGGCGTTAGGAAGTGTTGTAATGTTTAGACCAGTCAGTCAGACTGGAAGCAACAGACAGCCTAGATAGGAACGTTCAATATTTTTTTGTTCGTCGAAAAAATGTGATGAAGAGGAAGGGTCTTGTGTCAACATTGTTTCTTTCACATATCGAAAAATACGTCAAAGCGTGGAGAACAGTAGAATGCATTAGTAATCTTTAGTTAATTTTTTTTTAATTTGTAGAAATATTTGATATAGAATTTTAGGCAATTTATAACATATTGTTTCTTTATATGTCATTTTGGAGTGCATTTTCTAATTGGATGAAAGTGTTTTGGGTAGTTTAATTTTAATAGTTTTAATGTAGTTAATTTGTATCTTTGTTAAATATTGTGTCAGTGGGCTAGGATAAATAGGATGACGTTCAAATGTTCAACAAACATGAAAAACATTCATTTGTTGAATTCTCTGTGTAAGCGACTAAGTATACGACATTTCTTAATAAGTATTTTGAATTCTTCAGAAAATGCTACCAGCTGGATGCGAAGTGCGATTGAGTCACTGATATACAGGTTTATAATGCAATACCAAACAGTTTCACTTCAGATGATCTTCCTGTTCACGTTAAAAGTTTGGGATATTTAGCTTTACCTTTTAGAACTTCCTGTCTTTTCATTTATCGAGATTGGAACAGTCATTACCTTTACTATTATCTTTCTAAATTGGTAGTGGATGTCGTGGTCTTTAAATCTTAATAGGAAACGTCGATGTTCAAGAGTTCTAAATATCCGCCACTCCAGTAGCGATAATGCATCGCAACTTGTCCTGCAGTTCCCATTATCATGTACTGTTTTTAGTGATCAGTACATTCATGAAAAAACAAGGTTTATCAAAAGTTGTTATTCTAGAACATTTACCGACATCTGCTATTCCTCCTCGTGCATGATTTCTTGTACTCAAAATCTTAATTTCTGCAGTATCATAAGCGTTTTAAAGACTATTAACTCTCGTGGAGAACATTGAAGATCCGTTCTACTCGTAAAGAAAGCATCAAATAAACTATTAAAGCCAACTTTGTAGCAGGAATCAGATACAGTTTAACGAACTGATGAATTTGAAAAGAGACAACAAATGTCATAGTTTTCACCTTCAGTTTCGTTCATCTGATTGCTTGCATAATGAAAGAAGAGCCATTGTCATAAAACCTGCCGACGTTCTTTTGTTGAATCTAACAGTGACGCATCTAGATGCGTGCAAGTGGCCTGCACGATAAGGCACGTCACTCACAACGCGCGCCCTTGGAAAGCACGGGTGTAGGTCGTCAGAGAGTAAACAAATTGCACGGTGTCGAATCTTCAAAACAGTGAAGTGATCTTTCTGTATTTTTGAAACGTTTAGAAATGAATTAATTTTTTAATAAATTATGAAGTTTTTCAACGAACTACTTGTAGTATATGGAAGAGCATTGTAGCCTACTGAACAGTAAGAAACTTGGTGAGTTCTCGGTATAGTACTGCACTATGCTTTACTGTAGGAACATATCCTCACCATTTCGGACCGCATCTTCATTAGTTTTATATAGTCACAGCTTCGAACTTTATCGATTGGTAACGTTTCGCACCGCACAGATGTGTTCTGTTCTGCTCCAAACAGTGTTTTAAGGTGAAGGAGAGTACTCATTTTACCATGTTTTTTTTTTTTTACTTTAGAGCCTCATGCCGTGCTCTATCATCTTATGGCGCAATGCTGTGCTGCACTGCACCGTGTTGAACCATACAGTATCTTGCAGATTTGAGCCGTACTATCTCGTATTCTGCCGCACCATATCGGAATGTACTGTATCGAATAGTGTAGTAATGCGTCGTAAAAACGTCATCGCATCGTTCAACTGTTTATTTCATTCGTGGACGCCATTAGAAGTTGCACAACAACGTGACGGGTATAATGGAACAAATTCATCACACACTAAATTCACCGCGAGCTGCACTAATTTTACGCAATCTTACACAAAAATCCGTCATATATCTTGGACGAACTGCAGTAATCGCCGGTCGTTAACTCCGCCCTATGCCGCTGCATAGCTCGAGATCCGATGCGGCGTGACGAAAAGCGAAAGTTGCCCTCAATCGAGGTTGCGAGCGAAGAAATCGCGCGAGGATGGGGCTCGCAACGGCGCCGGGGTGCAGCCGGCGACGGACCGACGAGACGGGAAGGCGTGCCGCGGGGCGCACGCAACGCCTGACGATGCGTGAGATACGGCACGCGCCGCAGGTGCGTCCCGACGGTATGTCGTGGGGGCGGGAAACGACGGCGGCGCGCCTGGGTGGCTTATCGCCGGGAACTCCGCGCGCTCACGAAGGAGAGAACGCCGGTGTTCATATCGCATTCAAATGGTTAATGCGTCATTAAATTGTGAGGTGGAAAAATGCGGTGTATTACTTCACCATTATTCATATCGTGACAGGATATTCCAAAAACATGATAGGGTGTTATGATGGACTTCTCATTAAATATGTTGTATGCATCTGAATCCATCGATAATAGTTCGAATGCAGAGCAATAAAAAACAGTATTTATTCTGGTTTAGTTGGATTATACCATTGGTTGTTAGTTTCAGCACTTGATTATGAAGACTGAACACACAGTCTCCTAAACTGGTGTTTTTCAACAGTACAATTTGCTTCATGTGGGCTGATTTATTCATGGTGTGAGTTCTCAGGTTGCCCATCCCACACAATTTTGTAATACTCTTCTGGAACTCTAAAAATTCAACCGTGGTTATAAATGGCTGAATGCCATAAAATGCAAAATACATTTTATCGAAAATGTTTCAACATAATCTGTTTGTTAGTGAAATTATTAAAACGAACATACCTTAACTATTTAGAATTATTTGTTAATTCGCGATATTGTAAAACTCTCTTTGTGAATATATGATACCAGTTTTTGTATAGATAATAATAGTTTATAAAGTCAGATTGAAACACATACTGACAATCTGCTTAAAAATTACATAATCATTTTGCAACGCCATTAACAAATAACCACTGAAGGCTTGATTCTTCTAGGGCTGTTGGCTGTTCATCAAGTAATAACAAATATTGATCTGCAAGGAACACACTGCACCGATCAACGAATTTTGAGTACATAAGCATTCGAAATGCTTTCTTGTGATTGTGGAAGCCGGAAGGAAACCACATTGCCCGCAAAAGCAAAGATGCAATGTTACATCGTGTTCGCCTGTCAGACACACACACATAAAGAAAAAAAACGAAAGCGAATAAAAGCGAGCCTGGGATGTTATCACGAAAAACAAACATTCCGGATCTCCCAACCGAAACATCCATTGCAGATCAGAATCCAGCTTCGGCCGCGTCCGCAAAACCTCTCGGTGCGGATCGACCGGCGGGCTGTGGAAGCGGAGGCGCCTTCATTGTTTACACAGCATTTCAGCGGTGGGCGGGACGCGACCTCGCCCGCCATTTTGCGCCCGGCGGAAGGGGCGAGGGCGAGGGCGAGGACGAGGGCGAGGTCGCGAAGCGGGTTCCAGCTGCTCGCGATGCCCGCCACGTACTCCACCGTCGCGCGAAGGTTGTGGGTGGGAGAGTCAGAGAAGAGGATGAAGGTGAAGGTAGAGGATACGGAGCGCTGCTGCCGTTCTCTCTTTTGAATGCACAGTCAGGGTGGATTCATACCATAGGCGTGCACACGGGGGTCTAGGGAGGCCGGGTCCCACTGGAAAATTTGAAAGAGGCCCCGTAGACCTACACTATAAAACATTTTATTTCCGTAAATATGATCATTTCCTTATTTTCCATTTTTTTAAGCTTAACGATTTGGGGAATTGGTACTTATTGGGGAAAGGGTTCGCAAAACTACATGATAACGTTTTAAATGGTCCCATATAAAATCAATTACGGTTAATAAATACATCTTTATAATTTTATTCTTCTTGAAATATGTTTTAATTACTTTTAGTAAAATGCCTTACATAAATAAAGAATGTAAAGTAAAGGCGGCCAGAGAGGCACGGAAATGTAGTTGGGGCAACCTCTCTTGCTTTAGGTTACGCACACATATGATTCACATGCAAGCAGTCTAAGTATGTGCTTAAGGCGGGATAGGGAACATCAATGATTTTTTTAAATAATTTCATTTTTGTTTTTAAACTTTAGAAATATTGTAATATATGTAAAATTACAAATGTTAAGTTTTTCATAATTGTGATTACATATTTCTACTTCTTAAAATTATTAAGGAGGCCAATAACAAGCTTCGATCCCTTTAAGACATTAATAACACTACGGAATATAAACATATGGGCGTACATATAAAGTAATTGTTCAGTACAAAATGACAGTGATCTGATCTAACTCATTTGTTAAGCTGATGTGTAAATTCCACCACCGGTCTGGTCTCGTATCTCCTGGTCAATAAATCGTTAGTTGCGGATTTGAATTACACCCATTACCAATTAAAAGAAACAAAGAACGGATTCGTATTATGAGACAATTGGTCGTCTGGATAGCTCATGTGTATGTTCCAGGTCTTTTGCGTGTGTAATCACAAAAACATCACATTCTGTTCATTCCAGTTCAGCGGAACAAGCAAGCTCATGAGGGTCTAATATGACCCAGGCCCATTAGAACAGACCATTAGTATTTTATACCAAATAGCTTCCGCTAGAAAGCGCTGTAAGAAAACAGATATAATTTAATAATTTTCACAAAATATTAGTTAAACAATTTTCTATTTTGTACCATAAATTACGAATGACGCCCTTAAATATTTGTAAGTTTTTGTTAGTATATGTAGTTTAATTACAGGTAATATGTATAACCTTACTTCCACAACTTAAAGCCGAGATGTAAAATTGACATCCAAGTAATTTTCAATATGATGCCTTCCTAATGAAAATGAATATCATTAGACGCGTATGAATTAAAAACAATATTTATGCACCTCCAGGTCGTCATTAGATTTTAATGAGGACGATAGGGAAATGTTCTAAAAATGTAGTAACGCTTGTGTTTCATGCACGATTTTATTTTTAATGAACTTTATCTAAAGCTAATTATACTTCATTAATAACATATTATAAATACGCAGAATTTTAATTGCACGTTGGGAGCTTGTATTTTTTAGTTTTTCATAATTCTATTTCTCATTTCTTCTCTATGGAGAAACAACCATTTCATAATGTCATCATGGAAAATCCTGCTCGTATTGAAAATGACGAGTGTCTACTTGTTAGTTTCGAATAGTAAATATAAAGAAGTACAATAAACTCTAGAAATAATTCAATTGATTTCACTGATATAATAACAAATTAAAACATTTTAAAGTGTATTGATATGAAAATATATTTTCTGATCGAAATTGTACGTCTGTGATGATTTGATATCAATTTTAATTCGGTATGTTATTAAATAACGTGGTGAATTTCTCCAATACACACCTCCACCAATTTTCTTCGCTAGTTAAAATTCATATTAGAAAATAGATGTGACAGCGATATGATAAAAATAGTTCACAATAATGTGTGTATTACGATTAACAGTGAGTAGGAACACGCTGGTAATGAAGGAAATGTGAATGTGGTAAGATGTGCATTCCGACTATGACGAGTAAGAGAATCGTGAGCGGATAATGGAAACGAGTAGAAAGCAAGAGCGGACTGCTGAGGCGGCTAAGCAGCGGGTAGTGGCGCGTGGCAGCATGCCTTGGTCGAAAAGGTGGGAGGGCATGCAACGCGGCTGAACAAGCAGGCTGTGCGGGTGGGCCCCGAGTGAGCGGTAGACGGGTTACGGTGACGGTCATAGTGGTTGCGGGCGGCGTTGGGCGGCGGGGACGGGGCGTTGAGCGGCGGGGACGGGGCGTTGAGCGGCGGGGACGGGGCGTTGAGCGGCGAGGACGGGGCGTTGGGCGGCGAGGACGGGGCGTTGGGCGGCGGGGACGGGGCGTTGAGCGGCGGGGACGGGGCGTTGAGCGGCGGGGACGGGGCGTTGAGCGGCGGGGACGGGGCGTTGAGCGGCGGGGACGGGGCGTTGAGCGGCGGGGCCGGGGACGGCGGGCGTTGAGCGGCGGGAGCCGGCGGGGACGTTGAGCGGCGGGGACGGGGCGTTGAGCGGCGGGGACGGGGCGTTGAGCGGCGGGGACGGGGCGTTGAGCGGCGGGGACCGTTGAGCGAGTTGAGCGGCGGGGACGGGACATTGGGCGGTGAGTTGGTGGGTTGGTGAGCGGCGGGCGGCTACTACTGCTGCTGCTGCTGCTGCTGCTGCTGCTCTGGCCGAGAACTTTCTCCCATTCGCCCCAGTTGCTGCCGCCGCCGCGGGTGTAGTTGCACAGTGGTTCAAGGACGAAATCGCTGTTTCGGTTAATTAAAGGTCTTTCAGCCGTATTGTTTCCTTGGAGATTGATGCCAGTTACGAACTTGCTTCATCAGTTAACGAGCGCAAAGTTGTAGCATAATGGATGCATTTCGTAATGGATGTAATGTGCGTGTGCTGGGGCGATTTATTTTCCTACCAGGGAATCTGACACAAAACTGATAAATTTCGCATTTGAAAATAGGGAAATTATGAAGATTAGAAGTTCACGCATCATCACAGCACTTCTCAAATAATCTGATGAATTGTTGTGGAAGGTAATACTACAAATGGGCTGAAAGTAATTTTTCTTTCAACTTGTTTATTTGTCCCACAGTCATTCACAGAAAGGCGCGTACAATAAATGAACTGCAACAATATTTGACTGTTGGGTTGATCAAACTCTAGACCAAATGATAGACACCGGTAAGACGTGGTTTCACTTCTCAGGAATGCATGCAATGTGAAATGCAGTAGATCACTTCGCCAAGTGCGCGTGTCCTTGAGTTCTGTGGCGGCGGCGGCGGCGGCGGCGGTTGCAGCTACGGCGGCTGGGGACCGGTGTGGTGGCGGGCGCCGTTCACCGCTGCGTTCTCGGCCTCCAGACTGCCTCTCGCACGCCCGCTAGCCGCCGGCCAGTCGCCAGCGCCATACATTGCGTCGCCGGAGGCGATGGCAGCAGGACGGGCGATGGTTGAGTTAACGACGGCTATAGCCACGGTGACTGTGAATATTGCAGTACTTGTAGCTTGTAATATCATAATGCGGAGGAAGACAAATCTATATCGTTTTAGAGAATATATTATCACAAGTGCATTGGAAAATTTAAAAAACAAATCGAATGCACAAGTGGTTACTGTAGCGTGTTGCGGATGGAGGGGGAAATAACGGGAGATTATTCAATCGACGAAGAAATGTCTCAAGGGTTGAGGAGAGCAAAATGCATCGTGATGGCGGTAATGTGGCGTGGAGAAGATTTGCCCTTTGGCTCATCAACTTTCGTGCTGCTTCCAGCATACAACTGAACTGAACAGCATTGCATGAATCGAATATTTTGGGTTCAGAATGGAACCCTAGGTTATGATTAAAATACTAGTGGTATCGAAAGTAAAAGTAGCGATACTAATATGAAGACAGCCTTAGCGGCTTCACTAGTGTGTGTGTGTGTGTGTGTGTATGTGTATGTGTGTGTGTGTGTGTGTGTGTGTGTGTGTGCGTGTGTGACGACTATGCCGGCGATGGACATAGTGATGATGGCGGAGGAGGATGCGGTACGGAGACAGAGACGCTGCTTTAATCATTTTGACACTTAATCTTTGCAAAATTCTATTGGGAGTGTGGTCAGTGAGTAACATGTAGAAATGGTTCGTATTCATTTCACGAACAATCTATAACTTGTTCCGGGGCTGTGGTTCTCCCTATCAAAGAATTCATTTTAATATTATTAGATGCTTTTCGACATCATTTGTTTCAATTCATACGATGTTTTTAATAACGATTTGAAACAAATCATATCATTCCAAAAAATTTTCTCCAACCTCAAACTACCTTCACTAAAGGGAAACTTTCGAGCTGTTATAAGCTGGTAGAAGAATACATTTCGTAGAGCCATTTCGTCTGGCGATGTTCAGTTATTTGCAAAACCGTTAAAATAATCGTCCGCTGCTTCGGACTGATAGTGAGTAGTTGCGGTGGAAGGCGGAGGCGGCATTGGTGGCGGAAATGACGCCTGCGGCCGCGCGTTCCAGGAAGGAGAGGGACTGACAAGTCGTCGGCGCCGCGGGAGGCGGGGGCGGGGGGGGGAGTAGAGGGCGAGAGCATCGGGGATCTCAAGCGGAAGGTCGCGGTCGCGAGCGTTCGGTTCCGGAACCGCGGCAGCTCGGTGAAAGAGCTAGTGGAAAGGGGATCTCGTTGGGAGAGATGAGAATAATTGACATCGGAGAGCGCAGGAAACGTCGATTGATTCGGGGGAAATAAATTAAGCCACTTAACGGATGGAATTAAAGTTTGGAATTGTGAATGTTGCTGCGTGTTTTTGAGAAACGTTTTGAGAACGAAACGAAGTGTAGCAAGGTAGCAACAGAAAAAGAAGAATAAGTAAGAATTGGAAGGGAAGGGTCGGTTTATCAATAGAGACGATAAAAGAGATCGTGTCATAAGGAACAACAGTGTAAAAGAGGAAGCATTATGGACAAAAGCAAGAGTTGGAAACGGCAGAGTTGAAAATGGAAAGGAGATGGACCAGAAAGATAGAATGTGCCGGCCCGGTGGCCGAGATCGCTAAGGCAGTACTGTCGTAGTGATCTCGGACCGAAGGGTCGCGGGTTCGAGTCCCGCCTCGGGCATGGTTGTATTTGTGTTCGTCCTTCCACCCCTTATCATCAATCACCATATCGTTTCATCCACATAGTTACCATACCGTTAACAGCAATAGTGGTCGCTAATGACCTAAGATGTTGATGCGACCTTAAATAACCAAAAAAAAAAAAAAAAAGATAGAATGTGCCGTAGAGGAAGGGAAAATAATGGAATACCGTAGGAGGGTTGCATTGAGGGGGTAGGAGTTAGGAAAGTTATCGCTGGGTGCGGAGAGGGCCGTGAAGGGCACGAGAAGAGCGTCCGGTAGAGCGAAAGGTCGCGGTCAGACCTGTTGCGGTGTCGGTTCCTCTGGTTGCGAGTACTTCCAAAGGAAAATTGCTGGTTGAGAACTAGCTGGGTGGAAGCAAACTCAATAAATGCCGAAACGCGCAAGTGAACAATTTGTTTTTGTACTGCTCATGCCAACGGTCTGTAGTGAAAGGGAGTTGAGACTGAACGCTTTGACTGTGGCGAACGTAGTAAATAGCAGTGGAGTATAGTTCTAGCTGGAGACAGGTCAGTGGCGTTACAAGAGCTCCGTTTGTAGCTAAAGAGAAATGTCGCCCTGTATGACCTTCGGGTGAGTTCTCTGACCATCCAAGTAACGACCAATGGAAACGGAATGTATTAAAGGTTTTGAGAATTGCCGACCACTCGTTGGAAATTAGTATTTTATTCAGGATTGCATTTATCCGCGCAGATCCAATGTCAGAGTGGCACCATACGGAGTAAGAGGAAATAATCCTAAAGCTCTGTAAATAAAAGGAAATTGAAATGTAATAATTCTTGAAAATAACCTGTTTGTGTGAAAATTCGCTGCCTAATCATGCTTCTTTATTTGTACTCAAACACACTTCTACGTACACACCCCGTGTCTCTTTGTCTTCTACAATGATTCCAATTTGCCAGAACAGAAACTTCTGTATCCCTTGCGAAAATTGTATTGCATAGGAGGGATGTACGCCAGCCGGGCACGGGTGTTCGGGATTCACAGAGCCAAAGTTGTTCGTCGCGGGCTGGCGCTCACGGGCCAGTAGCCCGCGCCTCTCTCGCCTGTTATCGAGCGTCGTTCCGCCCGGCGCCTCGCGTCGCGGCGTCCTGCTGCCGCCCCGCACTCCGCGCAAAAAGGGGGCAAGTCCGCGGAACGGACCGATCCGCGCAAAAGATCGCTGACTCCGTTCCCCGGAGGAACGTTTAGGCGAGTGGGTCGGTATTGATTCCAGGCGCATCTACTACCGAGGTCATTGGTGACTTAAATGCGGGGTATCTTATAACCCTGAAGGTAGTGTACTTCTCGCGCTTAAATGTGAGCTCCAGCTTCGACCTACACGTCGGTTTGCGGGATTTTCCTTTTTGGGTAACACTTCTCAAAGGAACTCCCCGTCCCGTCACGTCACGTCCCGTCCCGTCCCGCCCCGCCCCGCCCCGTCCCGTCCCGTCCCGTCCCGCCCCGTCCCGCCCCGCCCCGTCCCGCCCCGTCCCGTCCCGTCCCGTCCCGTCCCGTCCCACGTCCCGTCCCACGTCCCGTCCCACGTCCCGTCCCACGTCCCGCCCCACGTCCCGCCCCGTCACGCCCCCGTCCCGCCCCCGTCCCGCCCCCGTCCTGCCTCCCCGTCCTGCCCCCCTGTCCTGCCCCCGTCCTGCCCGCTTCCTGCCCCGTCCTGCCACCCGTCCCGCCACCCGTCCCGCCCCCCCGTCCCGCCCCGCCCCCGTCCCGCCCCGTCCCGCCCCCGTCCGCCCCTGTCCCGCCCTCCCGCCCCGTCCCGCCCCCCGTCCCGCCCCGTCCCGCCCCCGTCCCGTCCCGCACGTTATCATTTTGATAATAATGTTCTATCATGTAGATAAGTGTTTTTGGTCTTCTTCCCTACTAACAATAGTTTTTTACTCCACACGTGCGAACCTAGATATAAATAGTAAATGATGTTTAATTGCTCTGTTTCCATGCAATACAATACGAATACTGGGAAAATGAAAGTAATTCATTTGTGTCTCCCGGTACTTTTCATTCCGTGACAAAGTTCAAGTTATGTTATATACTACACGTCGCAAGATGTTTCTAAACGAGTAGATACGAATGTTTATTTCTAACAGTAGCTCTATTTTTCCATGTCTTATTTGTAGTAAAATATTGATTAAAACTATATACTGAATTTATTGAAAAAATATCGTTGTTTGAGTTGGTAGTTACTGTGTCGTAAGGACATTTACTTTTTAGTTCTTGACCTTGGGATATACGTGCACGCCGTTGTATTTGATATCCAATGGTAACACAAGCGTGAGATACATAGCAGTTTGTAAATTGACGTTTAACTGAATATGAAACGTAAACGCTTTTTCATGTTGAAATTTCACCAAAATTCACCTATTGAAACTTTAAATTCAATTCGCAAATGCGAATTGAACCGTGACAAATCCTGAAAACCGTTGCTCCAGTCCATTAGCGACCAGAATGCTGATCAAACACAGTTTTGGAAAGAAACGTAAAAAGTTTATTTTTTGGAATCGGTATTCTTTTATTATTTTGGGCCCATTTTCCTGCAACTCAAAAGAGCGTTATTTAATGAATGAAAGAAATCTGACACAATTTCTTGAATTACACAGGTATTCTACTGAGTCTTGCATTGATTGACAAGTGAAATCTTTAAGACACCCATGTTCGGAAACTAAAATTCTTTTAATTTTTATTGTTAAGAACGTATATAATGAAACAATGCCCACACACAAACTGCTTATAAAATTATTGGCCGTTTCGATGTAACCCGTTCCAAATTTATGTTTTAAACATGGGCTCCAGGAAAAGGTTACGTTAATATTATTAAAATTAATGCTTCTACCGTTATCTAAATAAAATCAATATCCCGCTAGCTGGGTCGATGGACTTCGTTAGAAATAATCGCTATTACCTACTAATAGCCGATTATCCGATCTGCCATCTATACAGAGTGGCGAGGAATCTGAAAACAAATATATATTGTCTAGGTACTTATTAGCTGGAATTGGCCAAATGAAAATCGTTTGTTCTATTTCAAAAGAAACTTATGGTTTATTCTCAATGCCAGGCGAAAATGACTTGAAAAATTTGTAACAAATACAGAATGCTCTTTTGGTCATTAGCTCTTTCGAACCTTATCCTGCAGTACCCGTCTTTGCGCGCACTTGAACGAGGGCGCCATGGAGAACCATTTTCTTCTTCTCGGTGACGAAAATTCCAAAGTCAAAGTACCAGATTCTTCTCTCCTGCTCTTGCACAAATGTTGTCGAGTCACTGATCCTCACCGCCTCAAATACTTGTAGTTTTAATTTAATTTATTTCGCGAAAGTTCCCAGTTCTTTCTGATTACGCGACGAGAATGTTAAAATTCAGCAAACTATTATTTACTCAGAATTATTCCAAGTCCTGTTGTGTACAAATTCATTCAAATTCTAATTTCCGCACATCGCAAGAATATTCAGAGTCCCAACTTGTTGTAGATCTTATAAATTCTATCAGTCTGAAATTATTAGCTCACACACGAAAATTACAAGTTACACATTTTACACAGCAAATTATTCGAAGTCCATCACGTTATTTGATCCCGAGAAAATTCTAATTTCCTTTCGTCGCACTCAATAATTACTCAAAGTCCGATAACTATTCACTCTCAAGAAAAATTTACAAGTCCCAGTCTCACAAAATTAATCATCTGCGAGCGACCCGCCCAGCACCACGACATATGTCAGAACGTGAAAAATAATCTTTCTGTGCAGCCCTTCAAGACTCGGCCTATTTCTTTCTACTGTTTTTCACCAGAAACATTCGACGCTCTTCCGTTGTGAATAGACTGTCACTGTTCTCCTGGCCAATCCCTACATTGATTACATAATCAACTAGCTATGCCCTAGACTGTCATTGCTTTCTCAATCAATCCCTAAATTGTTTACTTGATCAGCTAGCCATCAGCTAGCCGTACCCTCAGGCCCAATGCCAGAATGAAGTTTATAGACCTTGACAACAACTCGGATGCCGTTGCTAGGGCGCCATATTTCTATTTGTTTATCCTCGTATATTTACCCCATTTACAACAAATATTAGTAAATAAATGTGTGACATGTTGGTTTGTCACAATAAAGAAAAAAATATTTGCATATAGAAATGCAGAGAAATGCGTTTTATGGATATCTTGTATGTGTATTTTTTCTACGCTACTTCACTTTTCTTACAAACGTTAGTAATTCAAAGCAAACTTATTTTCATACTTTCATTTGGTTAGCAAACAAAAACAGCCTTGCGGTACAAATACAATCGTTTTCAAGTCGTGGTTTATTTGACAGTGAAAGCTGGAACAGAACTTCAAGTTCTTGAATTTCCTTTTTTACCCCCAAAATACTCTTACCTAATTCTAAGCCCTTTTTTACATCGCTTATTTCTTCAGAATATGTTTTTTAATTTTGTATAATTTTTTCAAAACATGTTTCACATATTTTATATCTGTAGTAACATAATGTGATGTACTATTACGAATTAACGACCATTATTTGACAGACTTTCAATAAAACGCAATATTTTCTCAATATTTTTGCATATCTTCTATGCTCTTAATTAAGTCTGAACAAGAGTTAAAGCACGAGTGGAAATTCCATATCATGAATTGTAAATATGTATGTGAATTTGTATATAATATAGTTACAAATATGAGAATATTGTTTAAAATTGGGATATTAATGAATGTCTGACCCAAACTCCAATATTATTCGTAATATAATTCAAGAGAACTTAAAATTTGGGCAACACCGCGGTACACTGTGTATCACAGTATGCATTTATTTTTATATTATTATGTATAATCAGTACACAATATACAAATAAATGTAAAACATAATTTTTAAAACGTTAAATTACTTATTAAAATTTGAAGTGACTTGATTTGAATCGCTCGGACATTGATTGAACATTATTGTATGAAAAATTGAGGACATTAAACATATTTCATACATACATTTCACGTGAATATATTACATAAAATAATGACATACTTAATATTTGAAACACAACAACAAACTCAAATAGATTTTCTTAACTATCGTAGCTAAATTCACCAATAACATGGTTTCAAACATTTGTTTTTTTTTTACTCGCCGTCTTTCAGCACGTGCTTCATATACATTGTAAGAATTACTTTCCAAGTTACGCTTGACAGTTCTGAAATGTTTACGGAACAAGCAGGCCCGCATTCTTAATACTTCACGTCGCATTTTTCTTTTGCGAGGTTTAAGAAAACAAGTTCTAGAAACAAACAAAAAGATTTCCTTGGCGATACCCACGAGCGTGTAGATCTAAAAAGGTGGCAGTCTCCATTTATCAACTTCTTTTTTTCCTTAAAAGATTCGAAATAGAACCAGGGCAGATGCGAGGCGTGCTGCAGAAGAGCGAGCGTAGCGATCGAATAGCCATGGCCCCATTCTTCTCTGGAATCACGAAAGGCCCAAGCCACGATGAAACCTGCCCTGTGCACGGCACCATATTCACAAGAGTAGGAACATTTTCAAATATCTCTAGGCGAAGCAATATTATCAAGTGATCCAATGAGAGAGATCATAAGAGATTGTTTGTCTCTCGGTAGAAATTACCGAATGGAGTAGGGATTTACTGTAAATGTGGAACGCAGGGAAAAGTGTGGTACTTTTTAAAGCGTTCTATTCTGTAAAAAGAAAATATATTAGAAGAACTAAGTGGTTGATTTGCTAAATTCCATAGAACATAAAGTATCTCTGAAATTACTTCAACGGAATTTACGTACTTCTTTAATGAAATTGACCTGTTAATCACTTTACTGCAAGAGAACGTCACGTTTTATATCAATGTAGTCAATCATTAAAAATGTGTATTTTGTGGCATATGAAGTGTAATAAACATTGAGTAATTTTTATAAATGATGAGTATTTAAAATTCAATTCGCAAGTCGATAAAACGGGATTTCTCATGTAAAGCAACTCCTCAAAGATGATTGCAATTGCCTCAGCAATAGCAAAGCTCAAAGTCAAACGTGACAGAATAAACTGAACCCTTAATAGAGAGTTGTTTATTTTGGTCACGTCGAAAAACAATCTTAAAGGAGACGATTGCACTAATAAAAGTCCTGACGCCGAAGATAGCTGTCTCATTGAGTCGCCCGCTCCGTCCCCGGCGATCGCATTTTCCGCCCGTCCGTCCGCTGTGTTCGCTCTAACGAGGCGCTAAAAATGAACCGTTTGAGCGGTCCCCCTGCCCTGAGTCTATCGCCGCTCGCAGCCACCTCCGCCTCTGGTGATGCTGACGTAGGTAGAGGCATCGACACCGCTGTCTCCCGGCCGTCGCTTTCATCCGATGGCTTACGACGTTCTGCTGTCTCTTTCCGGTTTCTAGTCTCCTTCTGATGCTGCTTTTGTGTCACGTTCGCGTTTCCTGCGACCTCTTCACACCTTGACTTTCACTGCGTAGGTAGCTGTTTCGACGCATGCCCGTAGCCGTAACAAATACTTGTCTCTCATTGTTGGAACTATGCTACACTCTAGTCATAACGTCATGTAGAAATAACTTTGTTCCGTTTCTTTGTTAATTTCCTGCTTCTTTACCGATTTCTGGGTTTTAATGTCACAATTGAAAATGCGAAAATCACAGCTTTATCTCACCAGAATACTTTATTATTTCAGACTGTCTTTGTCATATTAAATACGTGGTAGGATAAGTTTCAGATTTCTCTAATAATTTCCACTTTTGGGAAATCCTTTGTTCTTCTTTCCATCATACGCTTCACTCACTCACTCTTACATATAAACAGGAGAAACACACACACACACACACACACACACACACACACACACACACTTTGTTACAATCTCCATATCTGCTGTTCTGTTTCCAATGACTATTTTCTTTCTAAGCTGAGATCTGTTTTATTCTTGAGCTTCGGCTTCCAGTTTTTTCCGGCCAACTGCTTACGAACCTTGCTTCTTACAGCTATACCGCTGAGCACCATTAATCTTGGCTGTTTGGCGGTCAGTTCTTTTCCATCCGTTGGAGTCCCTGTTTCAGAGAGTTCACAATATCCATTTCCAATACTGCTGCGGCCGTTTCATCTCCCTCGATGTGCCATATTGATTTCTTCTGTCTTGGTTGTCGGCTGTCCGTGTTGCTGACTGACTGTTCTTCGTTATGCGAACATGGAATACTCCCACAATCGCTACCATTTCCAGCCACCCCCTCTTTGTTATCGCAACTGACGCCGTCCCCACTATCTCATTGTTCTCTTATCTCCCGTCTTTCCTCTTGACACCCGCTTCCCATCTCGACTACCTTTGACACGGCATGCGTCTCTGTTTGTGCTGGTGAATAAACTGTTTGCTACCGTTATCTTTGTTTTCCATTTCGACTACTCCATAGTTTACTTGTTTCTGTTGTCCTCAGTTGTGTTTCTATATCTTTTATGAGCTCTCAACTTATATTAAAGTATGCTGAATGTACCGTCGACTACGGTTATAGTGAACTTGTGGGGACTATCAGGTTTGGTTCACTATATTAGAGGTTCAGTATATCCGATGATATCAAAATTAAATAGAATTTCTCCTCAAGGATTGATTTTATTAATTTAGAAATGCAGCAAAATTCATTAACAGCACGAACTAAAAATTTCAACACCTCTACTTGTCTTCAAAAAATCCATTATTTTCAATTATTTGCTACGAACATTTTTCATTAGTCATTTCTCTAAATGCTTCTCTTGAGTTCGCGTTCTCTCCATAGTTGATTCTGCCTTGTCCTTTGTCTCTTAGTATCGAAATGCGGTCTTGATACCTTTCAATGCCTCTTACACTGTCCCACTCTCCGAAAACCCTTCAACTTGCCAAATAACACATGAGATTAATTTCTAGTACTCATTTCCTACTTTCAGTATAGTCGAGGTATAGGTTCACTATAGCCGAATCTTCTTAGACTTATTTGTAATGTAAGTGAAATGGGACCAGTGACTTAAGTTCAATATATCCGAGGGTTCACTATAACTGGAGTAGACTGTATGTGTTAATTTCTATCTTCGGTTTCACTGTTGGGTCGCTAACGGATCAATTTATATTTCGTTATTTGTATTTTTATTCGTAATCATTCTTCATCTTTATTAAACATTTTTTTGTTGTGCTTCTCAGCATTCTTTAAAGCATAAATATCAACTAATCAATTGCTGTGTTCAGCACAGCATCGCCTTCATTAACGACTTCAATACTGTTTGTATATAGTGCTGGCTTCTAAAACTACTTTTCATTATTGTAATCTCTCTGCTTTGACACAAACATGAGTTAATATGCAAACACGTAAACGCACCATTTCCAGTTCGTCTATCTCATGTGATCCAGAGTTCACGTACGCCATCTACTCACATAACCGTACACACAAGTATGGACAACAATGTTGTTGCTCTTTTGTCATCGTAGTGTTTCTTGTGCTTCACAATGCCCCCACCCCCGCTATTTCATTCGTCTCTGCCTCCGCCCAGACCACTTCCGCCCCGGCCATCAATCACTGGCACGCCACAAACACCCTCTAGCCTCACCCACAATTCTCCTACATTGGGCCGCGCCCGTCATCTCTCCAGTCCAGTCTCTCCCGAAGCTGTAGATTTTTCTGAATTTGGCCTATTAACTTATTAAATCCACCGTTGTTAATACTTCCTTTGCGATGGCTTGTTTCTTATCGCTCTTTTTTGGCAGGTAGCTTTTATCAGCATTACTTTGGCTCTTACTGAAACTTCTATTCTCAACATCATTAGCAGCAATAATTTATTTTAATAAACACATTTTTTCATCTCAACTGA
The DNA here is from genome assembly GCA_011170035.1 of Teleogryllus occipitalis. Classification (NCBI taxonomy): domain Eukaryota; kingdom Metazoa; phylum Arthropoda; class Insecta; order Orthoptera; family Gryllidae; genus Teleogryllus; species Teleogryllus occipitalis. The sequence continues at coordinate 77,865 of BLKR01009589.1, forward strand.
TATGGTCGTCACCATTAGTCACTTAGCAAACACACACAAATACACATACACACAAATACACATACACACAAATACACATACACACAAATACACATACACACAAATACACATACACACAAATACACATACACACAAATACACATACAGACAAATACACATACACACAAATACACATACACACAAATACACATACACACAAATACACATACACACAAATACACATACACACAAATACACATACACACAAATACACATACACACAAATACACATACACACATACACATACACACAAATACACATACACACAAATACACATACACACAAATACACATACACACAAATACACATACACACAAATACACATACACACAAATACACATACACACAAATACACACACACATACACACGCATACACACACATACACACATACACACACATACACTCACATACACTCACATACACTCACATACACTCACATACACTCACATACACTCACATACACTCACATACACTCACATACACACACATACACTCACACACACATACACTCACACACACATACACACACACACACTCTCCCACATACACACACATACACACACACACATTCACACTCACACATTCACACTCACACATTCACACTCACACATTCACACTCACACATTCACACTCACACATTCACACTCACACATTCACACTCACACACACAAACGCACGCACGCTCGTGCGGACAGACGAGCGCGCGAAAAATTACAAGCATGCATGAGCTTGTGAATATCCTTTCCATTACTTGATTGATACCCATTTCTATCCCGCATATTTTCTCTCCACTCAGAATTTGCTAATTACCTAAATCACCTCTAACACATTCACAGTCCTCCTTTAGGTTAATACCCAATGAACACGCCTACATAACTCATGAGGAACGGTCATCTGCGTTATTAATCACAAACTCGCTAACTCCACCTCCCCTAACCCTTATCTAGGGGATGCGTTCCTACCTTGCCCGTTATAAACCTGCCTTGCGTCCGTTCTCACCTCACCGTTCTATTGATCTCCAGCTGCATCATTAGCGTCAGTCGCCGTCGAAGTCATTAATCACACACACCATCTCCATCTCCTCCGAGCTCCTCTTTCATCCGCCTGTTTCATCTCCTCTCATTCGCGCGTCTGTCTGGTCCTGGTGCACCTCACATACACCAGGTTTTCATCACTAGTTCTTTCCTAGGGCTTTTATCCAGCCGACAGCCGGTTGTCCTTTACTTCCCGAAGGGACGCATATTTGACCATACACTAGACAAACACTCTTGCGGGCTCCTCTGATCTGGGGTCAGCAGAACGCGAGGCCCTCCGCGACAACACACACAAAGTCAAGGTACAAACAGCCATGCCCAAGGCGGGACTCGAACCCGCGACCCTTCGGACCGAAGCGCTGAGTCGGTACTCGCTCTTAGCCACCTCGGCCATCCAGGTCGGCTTTCATCACTAGTTACTTATCTATATTGGATTCAACCACTGTTTGGAGGAGAATTCTAGCGGTGTCGGTTTCTTTGATTGGTAGTTTTTGTGATCTCTCGGATCAACAGCAGTCACATGCCAGAGAGTATCTTTTCCGGGCAGGGGACCACGCGCGGTTTTAACTTCTTGTCCCCTCTTCTCCCTTTACACTCTCTCACTCTTACGTACTCTAAGCACACTACCACACAAGTCAGGAGACCAGCCCGGTGCTTAGAACTTGTTTAATCCTTATCTACCCAACGTGTCCAATGGGCTCTTTGTACGAAGCTGTAGGTAGTTCAAACATTGCAGAAATGCAATTAGAACTTCATGTTGTTTTTCATCTCATCTTAAAAGATGTCACCATGTGCATTTCAAAATTTCATGTTTTATTTAATCATGTTTTTTTTAATTATAAAGTGTTGTAATGAAATTGTTTTACGAAATAATTCAGACCAACGGTGCCCTGTCCTGACTGTGCCCTCCCCTAACGAGGAGGAGGTTCTTGAAGGGGAAATCCCGTAAGCGGAGGGGTAGGCCAACGCGATTTCTCACGTTCCGGGGGGGAGGGACCTCCCACTATATAACACGCACTACACTTCGGGACTAATGACCATAGTAGTTAACGCGCCAGGAACCACTAAATAATCAATCCACAGTACGTTTTCTCTCTTCTTCGTAGTCAACGCATATAAATCTCTTCGCTCTCCTCTGCCAGTTCCGCCATCGTGACGTGTTACAACCATTCGGTACGAAGTCTCCGTTCCAGTCCCTCTTTACCCTCCACGGGCTCACGAGGTATCCGTTTCCGTTTGGAGACCATTGTTCTCTTGCTCTTCCTTCCGTTCTCTACGCCCATGCTTTGCCGACTCGCGCATCACTGATCAAAGACCAGCCATTTCAATCTCTATTGAGCCCATCATTCTTGCCTTACCTCTCCCCATCTTCTCCATTTTCAACTTCCTCGTTTTCTTTCTCTCATGTCTGCTTTCAGTGAATGTACCATTGACGCCTCGGTCTTCGCGACTGCTTGCATTGCTCAGCGTCGTTGGTCGCGTACGTCATTAATCACGCCCTCGTCTTCCCCATTTCCATCGACTCCTTTATCCTCCTTCCATCTACTACACCTCTACCTGCACAGCATGATCCTTCGCTTACGTTTGTTCTCTGTGAACACACTGGCGGAACCAGAGGGGGCAAGGCTCCCATACGCCTTCCCTCCAAGGCCGAGAGTTTTCGTTCATCATTTTTTATTTGGCGGAATTGATTCAAACATTTATTTTTGTTCGAATTATGTAATTATTTAAACAATAATATTGTAGAGTGTCATATCACAGTACATAGATATATTCAATATAATAACACATATATTTATTTCCCTATGAATTGGAGTGACGAGGCTCCAGCCTTCGGTCTTCGCGATTTATGTGAAACCTTTGGTATGTGCAACACCTATTTTCCAGCTTCGTTTTATACCAATATACTTATTGAGATTACACAATACGCCTCATATTCGGATTTACATCATCTTACTATAGCCAGTTTCCTGCGGCTAAGTCCAAATCTAGCTGGATGATGTCGAAAATATTATGCTTTTCATCGATATGCTTTATTGAAATCTAGCTAAAGGGGGGAATCAACCTGCTAATTCATGAATTAGCCGCATACCAGACTTCCGCCGTCACATAAACATGCTCTCCACCTGGATCAGCGCGGCATTCTCCCGCGCCCACATCCGTCCTCCGCCACCTCATCCGTCTCCGCCTGCGCCGCCGTCGCCCGCGTCATTGATTGGGCCGCGGCGGGCCGGGGCAGCCGGGAAAGCGGCAGAGAGGGTCCCCCGCGCCCGCGGGGGGCGTGCCGGGCAGGGACGGGCAGGGCTGGGCGGGGGAGGGGAAGGGAGGCGTCGGTGGCGCGCCGACGCGGCGAAGCCCCGCACCGCGGCAGCAGCAGCGACGGCGACGTCCACACGCCAGGAGGGGGCGCGCCAGTGTTGCGGCGGTGCGGCTCGCGAGCGGGCGGGCGCGCGTGCGTGTGTGTCGTTGCGGTGGACGACGGTGACGACGACGACGGCGGCGGCGTCGGCGGAGGTGTGATGTTGCTGGCGGTGGGCGGCGCCCCGCGCGCCGTGGTGGGCACCCGCCCGCCCGCCGACTACCCCGGCTCGGCCCGCCGCGCGCCCCGACCGCGCTCCGAGGACTGCGCCGCCGAGGCCGAGCTGGAGCAGGACCTGTGGGCGGGGGAGGACGCCGACCGCTCCAGCTCCGACGACTCTCCGCCGCGCAGTGAGTGGACGGCAGGGATTTTGTTGTAACAAACAACTTTATCAAGGGATTGATTTGACATCCTTCAGTCATTCGGCTGTTTCAGATGCTTGTAGATGAACAAAAAATACAGAACACAACATTGGCAGACGCAGACAAAACAGGGTTTAGTAGGGATGAGGGGAAACTCAGTTGAGCTCCTCCAAACGATTTAGTAACTTACGATATATCAACGTGATCTGTGAGAAACGAGTAGAGAAGGTACCGGTTTCTAAGCCTTGAAATTGGGAATGTATGAGGTCAACATGTAAATATAAGGAACCTTTTGAATATTAGAAAATAAGTAACGAAATATTGAGTGTTTTGAATGGGGGGAATTTTCAAGTCGGTGTGGAGACAGTTGTTAACTACAAACCAAGGTGCTTTCGTGACTCTTCTTGGGATTTTGTTTTGGAATTTTTGCAGTTTGAGGGTATGGGTGGTAGCGGCATTGTACCAGACCTGGCAAGAATATAATAATACGGTTTAAGAAATGGTTTTATGTAGTAGAAGAGTTCATGTAGTAGCAATGTTGGCAAGGGTTGCTCTGGGGTGATGGTGTTGAGTTTTGTTTGGCTTGCGTTGGTTCCCTCCGAGAGTGCCACAGGTGTATTGACATAACGGTTCTCATCTGGTGTTTCTAGAATTATTCATTGATTTCATGTCGTTCAAGAACGTATTCATAAGGTATTATGTTCAAATATTTTATTTTAGTATTTACATTTCTTTTTCAAAGAAATATTTTTCATGATTTCTTTAAAATATTACGGCTCTCTTTAATTTAGATTCTAGAAACCTCGCTCTGTGGAAGAGGAAACTGCAGACAATAGCTGTTCATGTGAATTGAATGATTGCTTTCGAGAAGATGATGCTGAGCGGTGTTGTGGTAGGTCGCGAAGTTCTGAGAAGGGAGCCCACCGTTGCTTTGGATAGCCGTAAATAATTCATGGAACTGTTCATTCAACGGACTTTCAGTAGATATTCAAAAGGCAGTCGAAAACACAAATTAAAAAGTTAACATCTGTAATAAACTTTGAACTATTACAGGTTTTTTCAGAAGTATGAGAATCTTAGAGTTATTAAGTGCTATTTCTAATTTTTCTTCATGTGTTTTACATTTATTCTCTATCGTCACCTTAGTGCCTTTTGTTATCTTAAGGCGACATGTTGTTCTGGAAACGCTCATGATTCGATGCATTTGTTTTGTTATTTTCTCAAATCAAGTGTCATAAATGTGTAGTCGCAGATCAACTAACCATGTTTGCAGCAAAACATTGATAGATATTTTATATTTTACGGACGCATTACCTTTAGTTTTTTGATGTTTAACTTTAGATTTGAAGGTTTTATATTAAAGAACGTACTCATTCTGAGTAAAAATCTTGGAAATATTTTATGAGTATTAATTGCAATAGTCTCCTGCCTGTAAATATTAATTTATTGCTCGAGATGTTGCAATAACCAAAATAGATCATGTTTGTGTAGTGATTTGAGTCTAATTTGTTAAATAACCATCATGCCATAATATCTGCCTCAATTCTTGCTCAGTTTGTGAACTTTCTTTTGTGTGATTGTGAACACCATCGATTTACACGAATATGTTGGACTATTTTTTATGAAGTACGATATGCGCATTGAAATGACATGGACACCTACAAAGGACTTTCAAGCTTTATTGTAGGAATACTGTTCGTTCTATAATCTAGGGCAGTGGTACCTCATATACATTTACCAAAACATATTCTTTTTGTTCGAGATATTAGCCGCACTTCGACATTCCCGAATGAGTGCGCGCATTAATAAGAATATACGACATCAAAGTAACCAAACATGATATTAAATTTCACTTCCACCTGTCGCTCGCCTGCAGTGAAGGTAGACGAGCGGTAGTCCGCACCACCGGTTCGGAAGCCCGTCCCGCAGCGGCCGAATGAGACAAACGCGAGCGGCCAGGCGGATGGCACGAGGCGATTCGGCGGCGGAGAAGTGGGGCACCGGCGAAGGCCTGGATTCCACGGAAAGCGAAAGGAGAGCAGCAAAAAGACTGCGCCGAAGATCGCTCCCTCGAGGGAGATCCTCTGTCGACATCAGCGCGCGCCTCGACGACCGGCGTCGCCGTTGCTCCATATACATCCACGTCCTCCGTACTCACTCCTCCGTTGCCGCTGACGTCACAACTATCAGAGGCGATCCCTCTCTCTCCTCTGCCTTTCCTCTCTGTGAGTTATTCTCTCCCTTTCTCCCCTTCTACTGCTTATCCCATCCTGTTCTCCCTCTTTCCATCTTTTCCCTCTTTCTCCATTATCTCTTCCCCATCACAGTCTCGTTTTTTCTCCCTTCTCTCCCTACCACTTTTATTCCCTCTTCTTCCTAATCTCCTCCATCTTCCCAGCACCTACCAACGCCACTGGCATCGCCTGTATCCACTTTGTTTTCACACTCGTCCCCGCCTCATTCATACCACAACACTCATCTCCTTTTAATTCGTCCATGCATCATTCTTGTTTTCGATATATTCTTGCTTTCACACCATTCAGTTGCAGCCTCGCGTTAACAGTCACTGAATTTGTCTTCTGTCATAGAAGTCGCTTACCAACAGTTCTTGTTATAAACACTGCTAGCGCAAATCATTGAAAATGGTAATGGCACGTCTAATGTATTGTCATTTCTTAGTTCCTGCCCCATACTTGGGTTTAAACATTTAAAATATACGTTGTTCCCTTATTTTAAAAACATTTATTTCACCAATAAAGGAATTTCTTAATTTTTAATTACATTTTATGGATATCGGCCATTGTTGTGTCAAGTTGCCTTCTGAGAATGACATTTCTGATGGCATTACCTAACTAAACTGCTCTCGACACCTCAGAAGCCCAGATTCTCTCTCTCGTCTGTCATTTCTCACCGTACTCCTCCTTGCGCTGTCAGCACATCGAAATAATTAGTCTCTGCCTTCAGCAAGTTCCTCTAAATTTGTCAGCTCTTCCCACTATCAATTAACATTGCAATTTCCTCAACGTAGTAACCAATACATTCAAATGTTAATCAAACGTGTTTCAAATAGTTATTTAACATTCTTCAACTTTACATAGATTAAAAATAAACAATCAATTAAAATTTGATTAAATTTAAAATTTCCTATACAATTAATTTTCATGAAATACCAGAATATGAAAATTAGAAATAAACCTTTTTTAAGAAATTATTTTAAGTATTTGTGAAATTTTATTTACTGTTAAAGGATTTTATCTAAATCCCTTGCTGTGTTATTTGATATTTTTTTGTATTGTAAATTAAAAATTGTACTACATTTTAATATTGATCTTGATTTACTTTTAAACTGAATAAAATCGCCGAAGGTGAGGATTTAACACCCTAAAATATTTCTAGTAACCATTTTAATTTATTGTTTACTGCGTTGTGGACAAGTATTTATATCTCCGCTATATCCATTCCTTCATTATAGAATTCTACAAGATTGCCTCCAAAACCTCCAGTACTACATTTTGAGAACAAAATCCTTTTAAAAAAATATTTATTAAGATAATCTACTTTATGATGCAAAATGGAACGTTCCTGGATTGGGACATTTAGGAACGCACAATTTACATGGACAATTACGAATGTGCCGTTCCCATCCTCTCCTGCGTCTGTACTGCTTTCGTAACGAACGTCTTCAGAGGGCGTGTTTGCATGGGGCGTGTTGCGTTTGTTAGTTATTTGTCAACAAAGTTGCTTCTTTTTTACAGGTTTTGGAAATGGAAATTTACTCTTGGCGATGTTTTGACTTCTCAATTTGGCTACTTCAACATACGTAACTGCGTTTTATGATTATTTATTAAGATTTTTGTTGTATTTTATAAAGCAACGTTCAATTGTATAAAAAGTTTATTTTGTTTCAACGTTCTGATTATAAATGAGTATATTTATATACAGAAAAACCTGCTCTTCCTTTTTTTCAAGACACGATTTGAAATATTTGATTTTAGGCGCCACAATGGCAACGACTAAGAGATTCTTGGCGACTTTTAGCGATGTATCATAATGCAGAGGACGATAAAGCCCATTAAATTAGTGGGAATCATGTGCGGGATCGCTCAGGAGCTGGAGACAGCGTGTGTGGCCGCTGGCTGCACGTCAGACCGGTTGGACGGCACGGCGCTTGTAACTGCGGCGGATGTCAAACGGAAGCGGCCTGTACGCTTTGCCATGCTGGATTTCTATTAAAGGAATGGAATGGAGTGAAGAATGAGTGTCTCTTCTCGACAGGACTCGTGTTGCTTTTATTCAGAGTATGCCGTATACAGTAGTCGCCGTATTCCAACATTAGTTTGATGGACGTGTGTTTCTTGTTTCTTTTCACTTCAGGACACTTGAGTATGGAGTTGAATATGCATTACTAATGCAGCACATTGGAATTCAGGTACTTTAGAAGTTATTGTTGAAAAGGGGATACCCAGCTTTTTAAATTAAATTCCCAAAAAGACTTTGAAATGTACGGGTCTAATGGTTTTTCGTTTATTTTGCGGTATATTCTTCGGTCATACTTCAGAACTTTGAAAAGTATGAAACTTTGGAAGAAATTATTATAAACTAATTAATCAATAAAGTATGTAAACATTAACATTTTATGAAGATTTAATTTCTATGGAGATCAGCAACATTAAAAAAAGTTAAGTACATGCCACAATAATCTATCGTTATTATTTATCTTCCTGATATAAAAGAAATCTTGCCTTTTTTCGATTCCAATACGGATGTTCTTCCCACTTTGCTCTCTCATCATTATGTTTATTCATTTTATTTCCATTCACTCAATTTATTTGTACTGCTAATACGAAGTTTCGGATAATTTCCAAAGCAAATTACGTAGTATTTTTAATATTATATCTGCATGGAGTTACTGTTTCACTAAGCAAAGATATCTCATGCCTGTAGAAATGACATATTTATATAGTGTACTCAAATGCATATCCTCGGAAACAAGTTAAATTATTAAATTAATATGTTGAGATAAACTTATTTAATAATAGGGAAGATTAAACCATTTCACTAACTGTATTGCAGCCATTGCATTGAGCTATGCAGCAAAAGAGGCACCGTGCGATATTTTCTGCTCCTGTTACCGTTACGTGTTACTGTTTGCCGGCTTTTTGCTGGAAGTGCAAAAGTTCCTCATCGGTGAAACGGTGCCAGGCTTTCATCGGCCGAGACAAAAGGGCTTCTATGAAGCGAGCCTCCAACACGGCTTCTTGCTGTCTCTACCTTCCGCACAAGCCATTCTCTTTGCATTAGCAATTCTCTCGACTATTGCGAGATCAGCTGCTTTGTAGTGTTACGTTTGTGAATTTGTCGTACTTTTGGGCTGCCTTCAGACAATAGTGGAGCCACTGAGGTTTCGTGGACGTGCGAACATAGTGGAGCGAGATACGCTAATGTACAGGCCAGATCGAGGAGAGGATAACACTAATGTCCCGGTTTTTCCCTGGCAAGAGTTGTATTCCACGGGATTCGAGAGTTGTCGGTGAAAGTATCCGCTTGTTCCCGGGTGTTCGTATACTGAGACGGGGCTCGACGAGATTATAGGGAATAAAATTTACTCAAACCTGGGATGTAAAATTTGTGACTTATTAGTGAAAATTCTTCTACTTATTTCTTTTTATATATTACTAATTATATGTTGACCGATTACATAATCTCCATCTTTTCCTGTAGTTATGCCAATTAAGATAATATCATAATATTGTTTAATAGATTTTGTATTCCAGATTACGGTGACAAAACTTATATCTCACAGAACAACAATAAACAGGCCATCGTAGTTAAACGTTGACTTTTTGAAAATATTACTATCATAAACATTCCGATAAATTTATGGTGAGGTTAACAGGTACTAAAGTAGCTCTCTGTAATTGTCCCCACATAAATGGAAGTTCAGAGAGCTTAGGACATGTTTTCATATGCTTATTTTATTTTGTCACCCTTTATGTATACATGTCAATTTGTCACCTCCATGCACCCGAATGAATAATGTACCTTGATAAAACGTCATTTCCAATTCGAATCTTATCTATATTACTAATTTCCAAAGCGCAGAGATATTGAAAGAAAACTACGCAGCCACCCTCCATATGACAGAGCTATGGTTTTGTTAGATTCCGAGGATCTTGGGGGGAAAAAATCCAAAAAATAATGAAACAGTTTCGATTGTGACTAATATATATATATATATATATATATATATATATATATATATATATTATTGAGTTATTACTCTTCTTCTCATTTTGCACGTACCGACAGAATTCTCAAATTCAGTTCATCACTGAATGTGCGACAGTTGACATCGTGCAGAAGAGGTCTTCCGCCATTAAATATTTGCTATTCACGTCCGGGTTATGGAAAGGCAATTTTTTGAAGTCCTGGAATGTAATTTATTGCAGTGTCAAAGTATAGTATTTTATTTCTTGTTCCTGAGCACTGTGCGTGTTACTTTTTAGAAAACAATTTATGTGGATTTGTTCGGCATTTTTCGGCTACATGCTATTAGTATTATTATAATCTCATTTGCGTTAATTTCTTTAAAATTTGATTAGTGCTAAATGTTGAAAATGAGATCAACTTCATTCCAAAAATACTATTAGAAATGAGTTTTTGAAGTGGTTTCATATTATAAACAATAATTCTATAGTACGTGGTTCGTACTCACCTAAGTTTTTTGTATCTAGTATTGAATTTCGAACAGTTTCTGTATCTTCCCCTTTTACTTCTTTTCACGGTGAATCCCTTCTTCATCAATAATTACGAAGGCGATGGAGGATCTCGAAACGATTCCATTTACACGTAACTCGAGGAAATTGTCTGCCCACCGGTTAATTACTTGGGAGCGTAACTTGGTGATGGGCCGGGAGATGGCCTGGTGCGATCGATGCTTCGAGTCAGCGCCTCTGCTTCCTCCGGCGAGACAGGCACCGTGACCCCCGTCGCTCACGATAAAGGGCACGGAGCAGACGGGGGACGTGACATTCCGCCCCCCCCCTTGGCACCCGCCTTCGGGGTTTACAATCTGGCTGTTGCTCTCGTTCAGTTGCTCTCCGATGTCCGAGCCGAAACGAGCTGAACGAATCTCATTTGGTCGGGATTGTGCTATTCGGACTGGTGTTGGCAGTGTGCGGAAAGAATTTCCCAAAGTGTGTCTATCTTTGCGATTACAGTTGTAAATTCGTACCATCTTTGCTTTGTGCGGACCGTCAAAATTTGTGAAGATTGGTTGTTTTAAATTTTTAAATTAAAACGAGAAGTGGCTTGAAAGTGTGCTGTGTCGAAGAAATGTGTGTCGCTCCCGATCAGCTGGTCCGCGACTTTTGACCTCGAGTCTGACTGATCGGAGTTGTAGGATTTAGTTAAGATTTTTTGCTGTGGCTGGACTTTGACAAACACTCTGTGTGGAGTCAGTGTTAAGTTCTGAAGTTGAGACGGAGAGAATGTTGTCCGATGAAACTTTATTCGCGAGAAAAAAAAGTTGGACGCCTAGAACAGTTGTTGGGATTAAGTTGTCGATGTGGGAAAGTTTCATGGTGTGAAATGCTTTGCTGAAAAAAACTGGACAATAATCAACAACTTTGTGACATTGTAGATCTGAATATTATAAGTGTAATCATTTCCATTCAATACAATACCAGACAATAGACTTCCGTTAAATATTTAAAAAGCTCTTGAATGCCAGTGCAAATGTATTACATTCCGATACTTATTTTTAGTGTTACTTTTTGGCCTCATTTTGGAGAACGACCTAATAACATTATTGTTGAAATGCCGGTGGAATTTTCATTTCAAAGAATTTTTAACCAAAATATTTTTATAAAGTGAGTCATAAGAATACGTACATAGGCGCCACGTTTGTGTGTATCAAATGTCAACATTTCATTAAAAATTGCATATTTTATTCTAAAACCTTGACTCTTAAAACACATCAGTCACAAAATGGACTTGTTTTACAATATTTTGGAAGAAAAAAAACAGTGAGGCAAAATTTCCTTCAAAGGAATCGCCGAGTATTTCTTAAACGGTTAACGATATTTAATGTAGACTAAGAATCTGACATATTCATTCGGAGTTAGCGAAAGTTAACTGACGGTCAAATCCAATGAAAAATGTGTTTAGAAAATTTATTATATTATAAAGAAGAAAAAGTTTGCTTATAATTGTCTAAATTCTTCCCGTATAGTTTTTATCCAGCCATGTTGTTGACAGTCTGCTTAATTCAATTAAGGGAGAGTTCTGATCAGTTTCATTTCTGCAAAATTTTTATTATGCGGTAGTTATCAAAATAATGTTAATATTGTCCAGAGATACAGGTCATGTATTACCAGAATAAAATTACTCACATGAATTTAAATACTGTGACTGATTGGTGTGTAATAGGGCAGAATCCCATTTTAAGTTTAACTTTTGGGGAATATGTCGTACTTACGCAAATAAATATTTCTCCCCTTCTGCAACATTGCGAAGTTAGATGTGAATCTACATTTACGAACATAGGGCTCTCTACGCTAATGGCATCCAACTTCTCCAGTCAGCGGAACTCGTCTGGCGTCTGAAATTGTTGGAGGAAATGTTCGCGGCGGAAGAGCAAAAAATGTCTGCAGGCGACGAGGCATCGGCCACACCGAGAAGCGAGTCTCCGCATAATGGAAGTGGTTGTGACGCGAACTGTCGAGCAGACGTTCGTAAGTACCATTACGAAGTTCCTCTCGGATTAATTGCAGGAAGTTGGGATTTTAGGTGCCTCTACTCCATAGTTCTGATTTAGCACTCTCTCGCTTCCGTATTTACTACAATTATTAGAATGATTCAGAGCAAATTAAATTATTTTGAACAGTCCAAAATTGAATTAAAAATGAGTATGAGCACTCTCATTCTGTTTAAACGTAATTAAGTACTTCACGTTACTCCCTCATAAAGTAAAAGAACATATTGCTTTATACGCTGTCCCTTGCATAATTATTGCTGAAGATGAATGAATATTTATAGCGTTCTTTGGCCTCCTTTTTTTGTTACACTGAATCTCTGATCTGGTCTTCCTTTTACGGTAAAGAGCCCACATTCGTCCGCACGGGACATCTTTTAAAATTGTCATTCCATTTTTGTCATCGCATTTATTTTCCAAACTGTCAATTTCGGTGCGTGTTTCATTTATAAGTTTTTGCTAAGGAATGATTAGATTACTCATTGCGGAAATAATTTAGAACTAGGAACTGCAATTTGTCGCTTCAAATCATATTTATATTTGAATACACTTTTAGAAAGTTGAAATTATATGTCAGATCTGAAATTTATTTTATGTCGTGAGGAATTGAAACGGAATGAATTCATTTAATTTCATTCTTCTGAGGTTTAGCTCAAAGGAAACTGAATCCTTTACTAAATATATCCAACCTAGATGACGCTAAAGATTACAGCATTCGCGCACTGCACAACACCGTGATCTGCGAATTTGAAACTCTCTAAAGGAACGAGTTCTTTCTTACCTTCTTAGTATGATAAAATTTGCGAAGACTAACTCTAAGAGCCCCCATATCAACCGCATCATATTACGTTTAATTCATTATTGCCAGGAAAATTTACGCGCCAAGTGACCCACATCCCCAGTGAAATAGCTGAAAATATGACTTCAAAAGTAGATTCAATTCTCTCACTGGATCCAACTCGAAACGCAAGGTCTGCGGGATGCTCTCTCGGCGATTTTAAACTGCTCCCACTCCGCCGTCTGCGGAATCGTAAATTTCCGACCTCGGCACAGATTGCGTCGAAAGCGCGGGTGGGCGCGCCCGGGCGGACGCCCAGCGACGGATGGGGGCGTGGGGAAGAGACAGGGCGGGGTAGGGCGCAGTATAAGCAACACAGGGGTGGGCAAGCAGTAGGTCAAGGCGGGACGGCACTGGACTGGGAGCGGGACGGGATTTCATGGAACGAAACCGGACGGGGAAGGCATCAGATAGGGCGAGGCAGCAATGGGTAGGCAGAAAGGAAACTGAGGTGGGACGTAGGTAGGATCAAATGAGAATGGGATGGAACTGCATTGGACGGGACGGTGATGGGATGTGACGAGACGATGAGGGGTCGAATCCAGACTTCTCATAAGTCCCGATGATGAGAAGTCGAGACGAGACGGTGAAGGTGAGAAATCTAGAGACGTCGGTGACGGGTCGTGTCAGGACGGGGACGGTGGCGGGTCGATTCTGAACGGGAACGTTGACGGGTCAAGTCGGGACGCTGGCGGTGACGGGTTGATTCTGCGCAGGGACGTTGACGGGACGAGTCGGGACGAGTGAGGACCTGAGAAGAACAAAGCAAGGCGTTATCGCTCGGAGCAGCCGGGGGAAAGGGCGCAGGGTGCGGCGAGGAACGAACTGAGGTATCTGAGTAGGAGTGGTGTGTGAGGTTCGGATCAGGCACGAGCGAGACGCGAGCGAAGAGGCTTGTCAGAGCAACACGGAGTGGTAGTGGGCTGGGTCGGTTACCGGGTGGGGTGGGACGGTTGCAGTCGGGGTGGGGCCGAAACGGGTCGGGCCAGGCCGGGCCGGCGCGTGGCTGTGCCGAGGTATAGATCGCGCAGCCCGGGCTGCGGCCCCCGGGCGCCGCCTGGGGCAGTGGGGCGGGTCACGCCGGTGAGGGGCGCGGGGGCGGCGCGGGGCGGCGCGGGGGGGCGCGGGGCGGCGCGGGGCGGCGCGGGGCGGCGCGGGGCGGCGCGGGGCGGCGCGGGGCGGCGCGGGGCGGCGCGGGGCGGCGCGGGGCGGCGCGGGGCGGCGCGGGGCGGCGCGGGGCGGCGCGGGGCGGCGCAGGGCGGCGCGGGGCGGCGCGGGGCGGCGCGGGGCGGCGCGGGGCGGCGCGGGGCGGCGCGGGGCGGCGCGGGGCGGCGCGGGGCGGCGCGGGGCGGCGCGGGGCGGCGCGGGGCGGCGCAGGGCGGGCGCGGGGCGCGGCGCGGGGCGCGGGGCGCAGCGCGGGGCGGAGGGGCGCGGCGCGGGGCGGAGGGGCGCGGCGCGGGGCGGCGCGGGGCGGCGCGGGGCGGCGCGGGGCGGCGCGGGGCGGCGCGGGGCGGCGCGGGGCGGCGCGGGGCGGCGCGGGGCGGCGACGCCGTTTCGGCCGCACGCGTGACCTATTTCGCGAATTCCGAGTTTCGCGCACAACTTGCTCCTGATTGAACCTTGCTGGCAGAAGCTTGTCTACTGCGGATTGGATCGGTGATGGGATGATTCGGAATATCCTTCACAGTACTTAATTTACACAATGAATTTGAAAACTCTTAACCTTCTTTCAGTCTTAGGAAGTAAAATCATAATAAGATTTAATAGATCAAATGGAAATGGTTCATTATACAGTTTGGGAGATGAAACTACCTATTCATATATACTTTTTAAGGATTTGAAACTTACACCACCGTTGAAGTGCATCCTGGTTGCAGATAACTTATGAGCATCTGTTTCATTATTTCTCTTTATTGTTTCTCTCTTTCTCATTACGGTCATGAACAGTTTGAACAACATTTTTGAAGTTCTTTTTGCCCATCCTTGTTTGCATAACGTCAAAGTGCCATGTCCGGATTTCAGATGAAATCTACGACCAGAATAAATACATTGGTGGCTTTTGCGCAGGTTTCACTAATCCTATTTTGTGAAATTTCATTGCTACTTCCAGCGTTTTCAATGACACGAGCGGACTATGTCACTCAACGGAATTTCGAGCTGATTATCATCATTATACTCAGCTTCTAGGGTCATTTCGTCGGAAAAATTCATGACTGAACTTGGGTGCAAATTTCGGCAATTTACTCTGCATTGAGAGACGCCCCCAATGATTCCGGGATTGTGTAGAATCAAGAGCCGAAGAAGGTAGTTACAGGTATTCATGATAAGATGAATTGCTTTCATCTCGCCAGTTTCGTTCATGTATGCGACCTGCTCTTTTACCTGCTCAATCCTTCTGCGGAATAGGTGAGGAATATGGCATTGTTCCAACCCTCTTCCACAGGTGGATGTGCGCATCGACTCTACTTTGGACACGGATCATCTTTCAAGGACTTTTCACTCTCAATACAAGTGAGCGATTTTGATTACGTATATTGTAAATAGCGTATGCGCTCTGAGTGCTTGTAATATCCCGTGTTGAGTATTCCTGTGTTTGTTACTGAAGCCATCGTTATAGACTCTTGTATATGAGTTCAGTGCACCTAGGAGAATATACTTGCTTCAACATTACTCACCACGAGTGTGTTACTTAATGTGTAGATCAATTTCCTTATGATAAGTTCCGACACTTTTGTCGTAACAAAAGGAGAATACTGACGCCGTGTTCTGTTCAGGTATCTTGGAAGTGTGAAGGAAGGTGCAATAGTGTTAGCGTTCATGAAGACCAAGCATTTCCGTAGATTTCACGCAGTAAACTACTAGTGACTTATTGTAGAAAAACTTTGTCTATTAGTGGAGACAGCTGCGACAGACCACAAAACTGATTTTGCCGATTAACTTTTTTATCACAGAAGAAGAAAACCTTTTCGAATATTGTTTCTCCCCTTCTGTATGCCAAGGGTCTGAAACAGTGACAACGATAGTAAATACTCAAATATTGAACAAGAATATTAACGTATACCGATGTAGATCATTGAGTTTCGCAATTACACATTATTATTATTATTATTATTATTATTATTATTATTATTATTATTATTATTCATTTGAGAAAGTTACAAATATTTGCAGTGTATAAGAAAATAGTAGAGAATATAATGAAGATGAATCAAACTGCGTAACTAGTTCGTCAATGTGCATGGAAAGAAAATTGAAATTTCTTTTAGAGCGCCATTCCTATGATTCGCAATTACACTGTGTAGAGAGAGGTATATAGAACGTTGAATAATGAAAAATAATACTTTTCTTTCATAGTTCATGCTACTCTTGGATTATACAAATTAGAATCCCAGCAACCATCTCCTACTGACCCCGCGGTGAAATAAAAGTACGAAAACATTTACCAGAACCGGCCGAAGAAAAGTCGAGTTTCGCTCGTGTTTCGCTCAGTGTCCATCGAACGGGGCCAGGGGGCCGAGAGCGGGGGACGGGTGCGGTGCTGTGGCGGCGGGCGCAGCAGCCCAGCTGATGCCTCATCGACCGGCGCGGCGCGCCAGGTGCGGCGGCACGTGCAGCACCGGTGGCGCTGTCGCAGTGCAGCCTCCGTACTGCCCACGCCGCCTGCCCGCAGTGGCGTACTTCACCGGGGGATGCAGAGTGGGGGGCGAGGCTGCTCTCGGGTACTTTTTTTTATAAGATCAATAGGGAATAGCAAATGAGATCACATCCTTTTGGTGCTTTGGCACTTTGTGGGTCGGCGCGATACGTTATCGCAAAGGAGGGCAATTCCTTTAAATTACAGGAAATGTGGTGTATGTGGGTACGGCACAAAGACTACTTGTGGTCTTCGCCGACACCAATCACCGTTAAAATCTCCCGTGTTACCGTGGCCGATGGTCTGAGTTCGATTTGCGGCAGGGGCAAGATATATTTTTAGCTTCCGCAACAGTGTCGCAGCATCTGTTCCTGGGACAGTATACAAGCTGCTGAGTGTGTGAGTGCTAAAGACTAATGGCATTCGAGTTATGAAAGGTGTTACTCGTAGGGAAATTTGGTCTTCAGTACTTTCTGGTTGGGTGAAAAAACTATCTTTTCCTATTGTGCAAACTACCGCTTCATACAAACTACCTCTTCCTATTATTTGGTAGTAGGCCGAAGCATTGATTGAGATTATCAGTGTGACCACCATACATTTTCTTACCTTCTGCTAGGTTGAAGCCTTCGCCTTCATTACCGACTCCGTTGCTTTGTGCCCCTTAAATTCTTTCCAGTTGGCGGTCTAAGAATACCACCTCTTACATTTTTATCAGAGATATTCCAGGCACATCACTGGCGTCTTATGTTCTTGCTAGGCATATTCTGGTAGCCAGAAAAGCTCGTCTTAACGTATGTAGAAGTCATATCCTCGGGAAGCAGGCTAGCCCTTTCCTATGAACTTACAATCGGAAGGAACAAGACGAATTCACAGCTAATTTTTGTGCTGGTAACATTACAGTGATCTTTCCCCCACGTCAAGATAACATAATTTGGAAATTTCATTCCGATATCCTAGTCCATTCTTACTTTTGTGAAAAACGGGGGTTGGGATCAGTATTTTCAGTGTCGTCTATACAGCTAACGCCTCAAACACAGCCATGAGTGGTTTAATGCCCAAGAAGATTAAGATCTTGCCCGAGGGATACGTTGCCCCATAGTCGAAGCAACATTT
This sequence comes from Teleogryllus occipitalis, assembly GCA_011170035.1. Classification (NCBI taxonomy): domain Eukaryota; kingdom Metazoa; phylum Arthropoda; class Insecta; order Orthoptera; family Gryllidae; genus Teleogryllus; species Teleogryllus occipitalis. The sequence continues at coordinate 96,002 of BLKR01009589.1, forward strand.
TATATCAGTTAATAAGTATGAAAAAAAATTAAACTATTTAAGTTGGAAAGTTTCGAGGTTATTTTCGTTTTCGTAGGAAAATAAACTCCGTTAGCGTATATATATATATGTATATATATATATATATATATATATATATATATATATATATATATATATATATATCCTTCCCTGAAAATGGCGCTTCTTCCACAGATATATTTACGTCCACAGGTTCTCGAGTTCTTTCTTGTCGCCATAAACATCCCTCATCCCTCTCTGTTTACGTCATTTTTACAAGAGCGGAAAGCTATAATGCTGCAGGCAGCATAAGCTCTTGCTACACCGTCGCCCTCTCCCCACGTAGCGTGAAGTATCGGCCCGCCCACCACGGTTTACACGCGGGAGGGCGACGAAATTCCGGGAAGTTTCCAGGTACACGCCTGGAAGTTCTCGTTTTGCCTGAGAGTGGCGCTGTGTCGGAGAGTTGGTGCACTTCGAAATTGCGATGCAGCGATACTCTGGTTAGAGTAGAGCAATTTAATCCAGTGTTACGTGGCGGAGCAGGTGTGTTAGATTAAACCACGCAAACGCGACGGGAAGGTGGTGAAGTTTAATGTGCTGTTGAACAAAATGAAGTTCGGAATTGTTCTAAATTTGGAAATAATAATAATTAACATTGATCGAACAAAAGAAAAATATCCAATGTTTAAAGCAACCGTGGTGTACAATCATTTTAGAACATTTTTACAGCGAAGTATGAATGATTAAAAATAAAGTAGAATGTGTGATGAAGCCGGATGAGTTTAGACCAGGACCAGTATCGCTGCTATCTCGACTCTGCAGCGACTCAGACCATGGGGTTTTAGATTTGAGTCCCAACGGTGACAGATTTTTGACTCTCGCAACATAGCTAGGTCGAATTCAGCCGCTGTCTGGAGGAAGATTCTAGCTGCCGGCTTCTCTGATCAATAGTTTTCCATAGTTTCTCCAATCAATACCAGGTAAATGCCGCAGCAGTGTCCTAACAAACGGGCCGCGCGCGATCTTTCCTTCCTCTTTCTTGTCCTCCTCTCTTCGCCTCCTTACTTATATTCACTTACCCTTATATGCACACCACCTCCACACATGTCGCGAGACCAGTCGGAAGCTTAGAATTCGTCCAGACTTCGGCGTTGCACCTTTTTGAGAGACACCCGGAGGGGAAAACTCTCGTTTCCCGACAGGTAGGTCGGCGCCGGATCTCACCATCTAGCGTGCGAGGAACATCGCCATCTCGCCTGAAAAAAACATCACTACACCTACAGGACTAATCACCGTGCAAGTTAATATACCCGGGAACGTCAATCATCGTGTTGGGGAAAAAAATTGGGCTATGTTTTGAAAAGGATAGGATCGTTCGTTACCAATGTATGGAGTAGACTGGAACAAATAATCAAATTGCAAGGAAAAACAAAAAAATCTTTTTTGCTAAGTGGCTAACTCAGAATAAGAAATGAAGATGTAAGAAATAATGTAGGGATATTTAATTTAAAGAAAAAAAATACAGGAATGCATGGACAAACCCTGTCAAAGAGCGAGGTGAGTAATTCTAGCGCACCGTAAGAAATCGTACACCACAAAGTCGGTCTCTTGTACGACCAACAACAAAATGGAAATATCAGTGCGCAACCGATCTACGGTCCTGAGCTTGAAGAAGAAGGCGAAGAATTGCTATTATAGATTGTTAAATGACAATAAAATTACAAATGTTAATATTATTGCAACAATTTTCAAATTTGGGCCTTTAATATTAATTATATAATTAAGGGATAATACTCCTAAATAACGTCTATGGGAGGAAATACATTGAAATTCTATAAATTTAATTTCATATTACATTTTTTGAAGATAAAATCTGTACAAATTATCATGTTGTTTGTTTATTTCTGACCAATTAATCGAAAAGCATTTCAAACATCTCGAGAAAATCAATACCACCTAAATACCGCAATGACCCGCGACTCCACCTCCCAAAAAGCAAACACTTCGCATCGAGGAGCACTCGGAGCGTGGCGAAACCGCCGATCAATACCCATTTCCAGGGCAGACTCGCGGCAGACATCTTGTTTCGGTAGCGTGGCGTTGCGCGGCGTGACGGGGCGGGGCGTGGCGTGGCGTGGCGTGGCGGGCCCCGACGCGGCACGGCGCTCGGCTGTTCGCGTAGTGCCCTGCGACCCCGCGCGACCCTGACCGCGCTGCCGAGTGTGACGTCACAGCTGTGCGTCGTGCGGGGGCGTGGCGTGGCGTGGCGTGGGCGGCGGGGGCGGAGGAAACGAACGTGTAGGCGGTACGAGGCCGAATGCGTAAAGGTCTCTCTGGGAGAGATGCGGGCGCCGTTACGATCCGCTCGCTGAGTGCAGGTCTCATTAGGATATGCATTATGTGTTCCGAAATAGGGCGTGTCCTCCAGCGACCCTATCAGTCAGGCTCTTGTAAAGGGTTTGGTATTCTCTGACAGTTTTCGTCACGTTAGGGAATTAATTTTGGGATGTTGTTGGAAATCCAGGTTGCTTCCTAAACAGACGAAAGCACTTTCTAACTTTCATAGACAAATTCTGTAATACAATTTTTTGAAGACCAGTTAATAAAATGTATATCTGAACGTCTCTCAAAACTGGAATTCAACTCGACACACTTTTTAACACCCCTCTGAGCGAATGATTACAATTTGATTATATATCATGAAAATACTCTTCGTTGGATGTATCTGCTATGATTTAAATCCACATATTTTGCCCTGCTTCTTGTACATTTTTTCCCTCTCCTATTATTTTTTTCTGTTGAATACTATTTATGTTTGCTATTAGCACTTATTGCATATTTGTATTCCTATGATGTTCCAAGTACTATCTCATGATCTGAATACAAAAATCATTTCATGTCAAAATATAAAATTAAATATTAATATAAATTAGAGATAATAAAGTAGAAGATTTATCTCGTTAAAGGTTAAATAGATAAAGAAGGATCTAAAAATCTCAGGATCTAAAAAGATTAGTTCCTTGACATATTCACAAAAGAATGCTCCTTGAAAAGCGGAAAATTAAAATGCAAATTATTCTTGCATATTCATAAAACGATTCTTTGTATGAAAAGAGTCGTGTTATCTCCTGTCATCATGACAAAGCCTTTCAGCGAGAGGAATTCTCGAAGAGTGGTTCTCCACTTTTCAAGAGCTTCCACTATATCACGCATAACCTCTGCATATTTTACAAAGTTTACTAGCCTTTAGGCCTCTTCCACACATGAAACATTGCTGATTTGTAACGCTTTATCTTACTGAAAGTTTTGACAGTAACATAATCAAAATTATAAACCGAAGGACAAGAATTGAACTTGCAGGAGTTTTTTCCATTCTGTTACAATGTCAAGTAATTTATGACGACTTATTTTTATGGTTCTTCCAGACTCAAATAGACCAAATTGACGTACGTAACGAATACTTTTTACAAATTCACCTATAAAAATAATCGTAGTGATAAACTAATAACCTATTAAAACAAAACATTACAATTTTAAAAAAAATTCCAAAGATGTTTACTAAAATATTCTTTAAAATTCTATAAAAATATGTCTGAAATTATGAAATATACTGCTTTATATGCGTATAGATGTGCACAGACACAAGCGATCATGAAAACCTACTTTTATATTCCCTTCCAATAAAATACTCAACAATTTCCTTCGAACACTTTGCATGCAAATGGCGTTCGACAAAATTGAATGAGGGCAATTGCGCCATTAGCATACACTTGTTCACGGTTAAAACCGAACGAGTTCACTACAATCCAACTGTTTCGCGTACCTTTACAACCGCATTGGTGCGCCAACATGCCGATAGTCATCAAGAGAGCAGAACATTGAAACCCTGATCGTGCCAGTCGTTTCTGTGGCCTGTACCTAGCGCGGGGTACGGGCAATGCCATCGGAACATGCTATTTGAAAACGAGTCAAAAAAGAGAGTACAATAATTGATTCAAGTATATAAATAAATTATTAAATAGTTATACTGCCTAACAGGACCAAATTCGTAATATTTGGAACAATCAAATCTGGATAATGAATGCATGATACAGAGTAGAAAAAAAGTGCACATCGAACGATGAACACTGGAGCTTTCGAAATAAAATAAATGAGACTATATATCTCCTGGAGAGAAGGTGTATGTCTTGATTAAACTTCATAAAATAGAATACTGGGAAAAATAATTCGAGTTCTATAATATTCATTACTAGTTAAGGCTACTTTAGAACCCTTTTACAAAATGACAATTGAGGATGGAGAGAGCCTTAAAATAAAAGTTGTAAATATACAATGACACTTTAATTTTTCTCGGATTGATTTCATTTGCACATCATTTACAGATTTTGTTTAATCATGTTTTCTAGGGAGAATGCTTGCCTCAGAATCATGCAAACGTATTATTTTTGCTGTTTTTGTTGTTGTTGTTGTTGTTGTTGTTGTTACTGTTGTTGTTGCATTTGTAGCAAACGCCCGGGTTCTAATGTAAGTGCCCGTCGGTTCATTGTCTACACCGCACTGCTGGGAAGTTTTTAAATAGCGCTCCATGTATTCTCTCATGTTCACCACGACGGAATGCATTTTCCATTCGGTCACATTTATCCATTACTTGCGTTGTTCCCTGACGAGCGCATATTACAGATTGTGATTTGAGCGTGAATTGTCTGAGGCTGATAATACCTACCAAAACTATATGCTTTGCGTGCTGCTTGTGTATTACAAACCTCTGAACGAAGCGTGTAGAAAAGTGAGCGTGGGCGGAGCGAGAGGAGGTGGGGTGAAGCGGAGCTGGGCGTGGCGCGCTGGCGGGCGTTCGTGTATGCAGACAATGAGTGCGTTGGGCCGCGGCGATTGCGGGGTGGGGAGGGGAGCACGTCATGGTGTTCCTCAGGGTCGCGGAGTGTGGCGCCGCGTGGCCCGGGCACGCTCCGGTTGCGGGCGTGGGTTGCCGCTGAAGAGAACGCACGTGGCGCCGTGTCTGGCGGTGGGAGTTCCTGACTAATGTTCTTTTGCTGTTCGTTGGCGCAGAAGGCGGTTGACGAGGATTTTATGTGCAGTATCTGTCCCCAAGTTAATTCCAGGTTTAATGAAAAACTGTCTACGTTTCAAAACCATAACCAAGCACATACAAAAAGAAGAAGAGGGAAGGAGAAGAATGGAACAAATTTGCCATTCAAAATATTGTTCTCCTGAATTGTTTTCCAACTCTTCTAAACAATTGTTTACCATTATCTAGTAAATTTATACAAAATTATATGTTCTAAGGGAAAATACCACGCTGATGCTTATGTATATCCAAGCATCGATATATCAATCAAGGCTGTTCTGTTTTCTTTAACACGATTCAACTGAATTCGCTTTCATTTTTGACAGGATACTCACTGAATTAAGAAAGTTCGCTAATAATAATAATAATAATAATAATAATAATAATAATAATAATCTTGGATATATCGTTGACATAAAACTGTATTAAAAACCTAGAAATTAATGTTATTTTTCTGATAGTACATTTCTGTATTTTATTAGTAAAACTTATCGATATTTTTATACAATATACAATCGATATACTAGGCACTATTATTTCCTTTTTTAATTTAGTTTAAATCTAAATAACTTACATTCATTTAATACCACATAATATTATAATATTTAAACAGTGTTCCAGTATATAATTCTTATATATATATATATATATATATATATATATATATATATATATATATATATATATATATATACATATATATACATATACATATATATATATATATATATATATATATATATATATATATATATATATATATACACACATTAATGCGTGATATCTTACACCTTAATTTTTGTTGTATTCAAAATATATTATTAAATCTAATTAATCGTAACAATACTTTTGATTTCTATTAAGGAAACCGTTTCAGTTGAGAGAAAATTAAACATGTTCAATGGATTTTCAACAAATTTATTTTGGCATGACTAAAACATTTACTTCACAAGCATTATTTACAGATAGTATTGAAGTTTGAAGCGAAAGATAGAAAACAGCTTGATTACAGAAGCGTGGTTGCAAATTATAATGTGCAACTTAAAACACTATATGTATGAGGAACGGTAAAAAGTGAATTTTCACCTCTTGAGATAAATACGCCTCACATCCCATCTGAATGTGAAGGTAGTGGAACGATTGCAAAATGACATCCGTCCAAGAAAAATCTAGGTATTCAGGATGGAGTGTAGATTTTAAAGTATTCCGTTGCTCAATTAAAACGGAATTTGGCCTAATGTGACTACAATCTCATATCCTTGTTTATCCACCGTCATTAATTTGGAAAGATTTCCATGGTGGCTCAATATTTTCCAAGTGTGTTACTTACATTTCTCAACAATCAGTGCTTACATTTAAGAAATTTTGTTTTACTTTCCAATATAATTTTTAACATAAGATAATCACTGTTCGGATTAAGCAAATGGAGAGTTAACTACATTTTAAGAAACAAAACATCGAGATATAAAACGTAAACTTTGCAAACTAACTGCAGCATGCATTTCTTCTTTCAACAAGAGCAAAGTAATGTTGATATTCCTTCAACGTCCGCAACGAATTTTAGAAAGAGGATAAAAATGAATATTCATTATAAATTCAACTTTCAATAGAGACAGTATGTTTTACTGAAGAAAAACTATCATTTCTCCATAATGGAAGCAACCTCCAGAGTGTTCGTTTCTCTAATTTCTCTCTTAAAACCGTCGCAAACAATACTGAAACGTTTCTGCACGAGCGCGCATTATGTCGTAGCGCGGTTAGAGCAGGTTACGAAAAACGCGCGTCATACAGAAAGAGCAAGCGAAACGCGAATAGCGGCCGGGAGTCGAGTGCTTCGCCCGCAGCCACAGATGGCGACCACTCAGCCTCTTTACGCAACCGCCGCGTTTCCTTTCCCTCTAGGGATTTCGCTGTGTGGCGTGCTCCGCCCCTCGTCCGGCGACCCCCACCCGCTTTCGCCTCCTCCACTTCCCATCACCCCGCAAAACACCTACCCTTCCTGCTGATGTCACCGTCACCACCACCGCCACGTCCACCCCCACCATTAACACTGCAACCACGACCATCGACACCGCCACGACCATCGACACCGCCACGACCATCGACACCGCCACGACCATCGACACCGCCACCACAACCACCCCCACCATTGACGACACTGCCTCCAACACCGGCAACTTCTCCACCACCACCATCATCACCACCCCACTGCCACAACCACCGCCAACACCACAGCCGACACCGCCCTCACCACTACCACCATCACCACCCCACTGCCGCCACCACCACTACAATAGACACTGCCACCACCACCACTACAATTGATACCGCCACCAACAGTACTACCACCACCACCCCACCGCCACCGCCACCGCTGCCGCTGCCGTCACCACCACTACCACCCCCACCGCCACCACCACAGCCATCACCGTCACCACTGCCACCACCACTGCCGCCGCTGCCACCACCGCCGCCGCTGCCACCACCGCCGCCGCTGCCACCACCACCACCACCACCACCACCACTACCACTACCACCACCACTACTACCACCACTACCACCA